>JAVCKT010026630.1:0-11483 GCA_032273925.1 Rhynchotus rufescens | reverse complement strand
GAAAGTTAATTGCATTGAGCAATTAGTGGCTTAACTCAGCAAGTCACCTTCATGGAGGTGGACTGCTGGCAAACCAAAAAGCCCACAAATTTCCTGGCTATACTGGCAAATGTATACCTCCCCAACTGGGTCTCGGATGGAGCCTGCCATCAGCTTTACATGCTGTCTACTCATAGTGCAGAATGCTGAACTGAAGTAGGATTTATCTTACAAATACCCAGAAACCTGTGGCTTTCTTCTCTTTCTCATACCCCTATTTGCTGCTTATTTGGTGGGAAAAAAAAAAAGAAAAAAAAACTGTGGCTTTCTTCTCTTTCTCATGCCCCTATTTGCTGCTTATTTGGTGGGAAAAAAAAAAAGAAAAAAGAGGTCAGAGGAAAGGGGAAGGTGTTTAGTTTTCATTTGATTTTACGTTAACGAAATGGTTCAGTATCCAACATGCAGGAGAGGAAGTTGGAGGAAGATATGATTATACAGTACATTCATCAAAAACACCAAAAGAAAGATACTGCATTTCTTATATTTATTATTTAGTAAAATATGCTGAAACCCTAATTAACGTATGGTAAGAAAACAGTCTCTGATCACAGATTGCCTGTGCTTTGCACGAAATCTTGCATTGTTTATAGGGCCAGAGTTGGGAAGGAAGTGACATTTTTGTCCTTACCTTGAAATGCACTTGAATTCCCAATAGGGGCCAAATTCCCCCATTCAGAAACAAAACTCCAAAGTCTTCATTTACTATGGCTTGTTTTCTGAATACGTAGGCAGAAATCTAACAACTCTGCAAACAACCTTAGTGTATACACAACTTGAAAAACAGGGAAAGAAGTAGATTACATCCACCTTTCCCTGCAGCCCAGAGCAGCTACAGGGCTTAGGAAAACTGTCATTTTTCCATTCTCAAAATAAATGGGGTATATCAAAATATCAATTTACCAAGAGCAAAAAATGGTTTCAGGGAATAAACACAGCCATATTAATGTTATTTTTCTGTTCATCTCGCAAAACTATGTTCAGTTTTCTAGCCAGGGAGTAAAAATATTCATTGTATGATTTCATTAGATACCTGGAGAATTAACTATCACTCTCCATCCTGATCCTGCCAAAAAGACTAATCCAACAGGATCAGTCTTTCCAGTCAATGGAAAATGAAGCAAAACTTACCTTTCAATTAGGTGCATATTAGCAATGTCCACAAAATATAATGCAGGTGATGATATGAAAGCGGTGGGATCACTACTCACAAAAGCCTTCAGTAGCACACAGAATACCAGATTCGGTAACTATTGCCATTAATTTAGACTTCTGGCAATTTAAAGCCATTTGAAGACAAGTCATAGTATCCTACATGGTAATACTTGGGTACTCTGACTTTACACAGTTCTAGTTTGATATAGTGCATATTTTGCTACGCTCTCAAACTTCCTATATGAACAGACAGGAACATTCCTGTATGTCTGTATGTGACCAGCTTGTGTCTGCATGTATGATCAGTCAACACAAGTCTCAGTCTTCCTTGGGGAAAATAAAGTGCGTCCAATACACGCATCCTCATTAAAACAGTTTCTCCAAAGCCAAGCTTGCAGTATATGGGGTAAGAAATGGAGTATCTCCAGGAGTTAGGCAAGGAAACCTTGTATAAGCACTAGCAACAAAACTGAGAGAGAAAAGGAAGCTTTATGACAGGACAGACAGGACTTAGTCTCTTGGGAAGAGCCGGGACCTCTATTTCACTGTGTTTGGTCATAAAACCAAAGGAAAACAATCATGCAAAACAAGGTGTATTTAATTTAGAGATGAAAACATGAAGCTAAAGACCTAGCACTGGAATCCTAAATATGCCATGACCACTGTCAATCCTGAAATAGTCCAGTAGTGTAGGAAGAATAATGAACTACGTAATAGGACACAGACCCTCTGTCTAGTTATACAATAGCCTTGTGTATCTTAGAGTGAAAGAAACTGTGCAGAATGTCCGTATTGTATCCTTTAACTGTCCTGTAAAGATAAAGTTGTGCTCTGACGTGACCGGCTCCAATCTTGGTGTCAGTGCTCTTGGGGGACTAGCAATAACCCTGGGTAGCTGCACTGCATTTGCTCTCTACGCGCTTGGGCAGGAGAACCAGAGTCAAGGACATATGCTGAAAGAAGTAGTGATGAAGCTGGCCTTGAGTAGTGATGAAGCTGGCCTCGAGTCAGAGAATTTTGGTCTACAATAAACTACTGCTAAAAACAAGATATCAAGCATTCAACAAGGAAGCTTCTGTAGAAGTAAGACACTTCCTGAGAGCACAGAAATGTGCTGTAGACCTGTTGAAAATTACTTCTTTCACTTAAGTCCCAAATTTCACACTGAATTCTGAGTAATTTTCATACCATGTTGGATCTAAACTTGCAGAGCATAAAATCTGTCAAATGCAAAATATTCTAATAATATATAATATTAAGAGTATAATTTAATAAATAATAGCATATTTAGCAGCTTTCTTAAAGGTTCACTGGAAAACCCAAGGCTGGATACATGAAGTATGTTTGCTGTTTGCTCCACTGTAGCTCACTGCAGTAGGAAACAATAGTGCTGGCCCATATGAAACACAAGGGTTAAAAATAAAAAGCTGAAGTGTAGAAGGTCAGATGAAATGTCCCTCCCATTAGTGGAAGCATAAAGATAATGAGCTCTCCAAGTTTACTACTGAAAGTAAGTACGGTCATCCCCTTGAAATGCCTGTAATGACTGTTATTTACACAGCCTACTTTAATCTTATGAGTGCAGGAACAAGATGCTCATGATTCCTGGTTTATAATTAATGCATTCACAACCCACAAGGCAGACATGCTTTAAGCAGCATTTTTCAGTTTGTTGTCTCTGCACACTCGTCTTCCTATGCCTTACAGGTACCAAAACCAAACTGCAGCACAGCAACCAGGCATAGCACTGAGTACCCGCAGGCAAGGATAACTTGTGAAAAATCCTCTCCTTTCCTATTTCTCCAAGTAGAGCATCTAAATCCTAGGCTAAATTGCCCCAGAAGGGGACAGAAGTGTTCAGAGTGGGGTTTTCACAACACCCAATGATATAATTCTTTATATCCTGCAACTGCAGGATGCTTGAAGCACTCCCCTCGCTTGCCAATAGCTTCAGGACCAATGGCCAGGTCAGAGACAGCAACGTGGATCTTTCAGATTGCACAAATCACCCAGGACCTACCCCTGAGAACTGACCAGCTAAGGTTAGATGCCCTGCACAGCAGCCCCTGCCATACTTCTGAAGGCAAAGCAGTAGTTCGCTGCTTTTCTTTTCTGAAGCTGTAACATATTTTCAAGAGAGGTATAGAATCCTGTACAAAGAGTTTAAATCTTTCCTTGTAAAACCTATATGTACATAGTAGTCTTAAGACCACAGATGCCTTCCTATTCCAAAGCACAGGGCACTTAAACATCCCCGCAATAGAAATAATAACGTTAGTGGAAACTATTGTGACAATCTTGTCCCTTAAAATTCATGCATTGATCATACACTTTTAAACTCAAATGGAATCAGTTGCACTGTTTGCTTTTCCTTGATAATAAGTAATTTCTAAGAGGATTAAAAAATGATGAACGAACCTGTGATGCCCTACCTCTATACAAAGGTACCATCTTCTCATTGCAGCAGATGCACACAGACTATGCTTGATTCCTCTCCCCCACCTACAGATGGTCACACAGGAGCTCCACATTAACCAGTTCTACTATTTGAAAAGGAGCTGTCATTATTTAATAATGCTTTTCCTGACTAGACATCCGTGTGACTAAAATGAAAGTATTTCTTTTCAGCCAGACTTTGCTAATAGCTTCTTTTTGTTCCTTTCACCGCCAATGCAATTTCTCTAACCCGGCGCTGAGACCTGCGCTGGGCAGCTAAATTACAGTGCCAGCACAGCTCTGCTGATACGAGAATAAGCGTGTCCAGATTATAAAGATCCGGTGGGCTGACTACAGCGCTTTCAGGGGCTGTGAGACAAAAACGGATCATGGTCTGTGTGCATATGTCAAAATGACCATACAATATTTCAAGGAAAAAAAATCAACGAAATAGCCACCAAATTCTGATCTTAGCAACTTACCTGTTTAGCCTACGGAAACGTGAATTGTGCAAGTACCCTCAGACACCTGCTTTCTCTCACAGGTGCTGTAGGTAGCTGAGCATACTGGTCACAACATACATTCGCATGTCTTTGAGCAAGACAGAGTTTAATCTGTGATCTTCCTCTCCTCCTAGTACTGCTGTTATTCAGGGTTCTACATCTTTTGGGTTAGATGTCACCATTACTAGAAGGGAGGGACACGGGAACCTGCTCTGTTAGCTTGTCATCATGTTTATAGCAGCATCATCTTACAGCTTAGCTTCAGTTCTGGGAACCAGAGTGAGCCACAGGTGTCACAGAAGTAATTAGATAAAACTCTATTACTGCATCTTCTCACACAGGTTTTCATTTTAGAGGCTATTCACACAAACTATTTTAGGCACCTCTCTTAGGTACAAAAGATAGGAAGCCACGTTCTTTATGCTCCATTTGTAGCCAAGAAAGGTAGACGCTCTGAATTGCCATTTAGAGGAGCCTAAGTTAAGACTCACTAATTTTACAGGAAGAGTAAATTCCTAATTTAGATCCTAAAGTTCCTTAACTATGTCAAGATGACTACTCCCCTTTACAACTAAAAATCTAATCCTCTACCATTGGAGTGAAACCTCAGAAGGCTTGGACCCAAAACCCACCAGCAACTCAAGTTTTATAGAGAAGCTGTTCTCAGTACTTATTTATTTATCTAATTTTTTAGGCACATCAAAGCATATTGATGTGTTACCTGATAGAAAACACATAATTACTTTTTTACACTCAGCTATATTTCTAAGTAGCCATCTAGAATTTGACCAAACTTTTCTGGGCTCTGCCCGAAAGAAAATTTATTCAAGTGGGATCCAGAAAAAAATGTAGTTTAAATGGTAAATAATTTTCCAAACCTGTGCATTATCACTACACCTGCATGATCAGACTAAAAATCTAACTTCTGCCCTGCAGCTAACTGCCATATCCCACTCCATCTGCAGAAGGAAACTCTTGATATTACCGAAGGATATAGTGCAAGTATGAATATATTTTAGCATCTCATTTTGCTTCTGCACATACTGAAAACACACACACAAACTCTAACAGTATTAAACTGAGGTAGCTAAACTCCACTGCCCAAACTTTGCAATACATAAAATATTTGTAGGTAAATCACATTATTTCTCCGCTCCTATTATGCTTATTCTGCATGAGGGAATAAATAGGTAAGTGGTAGCTAGAAAGCAAGATGAGTGAAGAACAAAAGTAAAATCTGCTTAACCACAAAGAAAGGAATGTTTACAATAAGATGAAACCTGCATTTCTGCAACCCCCGCCATACACTTAACTTCCTAGGCTATTTTTTTATTCCGACTTTATTTACTGGGATAATAGCACTGAAAAGCAGAAGCAGGGGGATTCATTTGGATGATTTCTTAGACCAGGAGGTTGCTGGTAATAATTAGGCATATCTTTTTCTTGCAAGATGTTTATACTTTCATTGCAAAGTATCAAAAAAGGGAAGTGCAGATTAAATATTATCCAACATGAAAGAAGCCTGAGGACCAGAGATATTCTGGGGAAAAAAAATTGTTTGCTTTGTAGCTCTAGAAACCCAAAGAAATTAGACAGGAAGCAGAGAAATTTAACTATTTCCCTTTTTAAAAAAGTCAATATTTTATATACAGAATATTTTTAACCAAGTCATTCAGGACCTGAAGGAATAACGTGAATATTGAGACATCTTTTTCTTTACCATATTTTTGTATATCCTTGACTAATAACACAAGTACCACACCTCTACATTTTGAGATGGTGCTGTCCCATGGATAGAAGTTTTCTAGTCCTGAATGCAGGCTCTGATTTCTATCAGTTTTTAAATATTCAGCTCACATAGGCAGGAAAAAAAAAACATGAGTGGGAACCACACATAGAATGAATGGAGATCTTACCTAGAAAATGCTTCCAAAGCTTCAGAGATGCATACCATATAATACTGATTTTCTAATGTGTTATGATGTTACTGCAGTTACTGCTATGTTACTAGCAGGCAAAGGTCTAGACAGCCATTCCAAGATATATTATATGTGGTCAATTCACACTGCTCCTTGTGAAATTGTATCTGGTAAGCCTGGTGCCTGGTACCTCAAGAGCGGTACAATAAATTTTCATTCATCACTCTTTCTTCTTTGTTTCATGGAAATATATGAACTATTTAAAAAATCAAGCAGAGGTCTTCCTTACCTGACTGCCTTTATTCAGTATTTAAACAACTGCAAGTCCACAGTCCTTTGCTCATGGAAGCCAGTGGAAGATTCCTGTATAATAGAGCTCTTTTGGGTCTCTTTTTGTTCAGGAGGACATCCACTCAGCTTTTCCATCTTTCTTGTACAGAGTCAGTTTAAATTTGGGTTCCTATAGCTCCCTGAAACCCACCAAGTGCAACACTGTTAAATACCATTAACATTAACATGTTAATGTTAAATACCAGGCATGTTAGTCTGCATGGCTCAACTGGAGCAAGTGTCACAGTCCTAGATGCAATGGACCTGCAGAGTCTGCTCTGTAGTGCTAGGACACTAGTGCAACACACATTTTGAACCTCTGCTGGTCTTCTGAGGTAAGCTTTTATAGGTCTAAATTACTAAAATTCCCCATAATACATTAAATCAGGCTTTTGTTATCAATGAGTTTTTGGTGGTAAATCTCATTGCTCCAAATCAGGACATTTGTAATGTTCATGCACAAAATACAGAACAAAATGCTTGCTGACAGGCTGACAGGTAGCTAATCCAATAGGAATAAGAACCAACAACATGGGATGCACATCAGCCTGTTTTCTTTGAAGAGTCTTCTCATTATATTGTACCCCAAAAATATACCTCTCAAATACTTAGGCCTTTGCAAAGAACAAGTTGCGAGTTCTGTTGGCAATGACTACGAATGAAAACTGTCTCTAAGTCTCTCCACACAGGTAAACAGTACTGGTATTTTGGTAAGGAAGAGCAGCCCCACACAAACCACACATGTATTTTTCTGAAGTCCCTGCCAAATGCCTGGTTGTTTTCTGCACAGTATTTAAGTCACTTGGGTTTGTTCAAAAAAGAGCAAGACAGAGACTATTATCCTACAGATTATGTATCATACCTCTTGCACCCTTCAGATGATTCTCAAAAGCCCTTTTGTCTCTTCTACAGAAATAACTTTTTGGAGTAGATATTATGAGCTGTGTGTGCAGGTAGCACCTGTGGTAACAGGGAGTCTCATATCAGTTAGGACAGAGGTTCAACGTGGCTTTGGAGCAAACAGGCTCAAAATGGAAATCAGCAGGAAAGTGTTTTACTCTATGTCTGTGGGGGAATGTTAGAGGAAGCTACCTAAAACATGAATTTTCAGTCAGCAATGACATTAAAAACATATATTGAATTCTCAAGAAGCAAGCACACGCTGTCCCCAAAGGAGACAGCATGGAGTAACTAAGGTCAGTTTAGTGCATTGCATACTACTTAATTCTAGGCAAGGCAGAGATGGAAACTGCACCTTTAAAAAATAATGCAGGTGATCTTTCTGGGATGAACACTTTTCTCCTATCTAGATCAAAACAATCGAGTTATCAAATATCAGCATTTAGAATGGGGAGTGGGATTTTGGGGACAGAACAAGAGAGAGGAGAAAAAGAGAAGACAACCCAGCTTACTGATTACCAAGCTTTGTTTTTTTTCTGGTCACTTACCAGTAGAGAAATTCTTTGTAATAAAAATCTTGCGACGGCATGAAAAAATAAATTACATACTGGCAATTTCATACTGGCTATACCGGTCCTGCATATTTTATAACTGCACTCTACAGAAAGACTTCTGGTGCTACAAAATCTGAACCTCATAGACAACATAAAGTTAATGCTGCCTCATTTCTGCTTTTGACAGAAATAGGTAAGATAGACAAATGAAGACAAATTCCCAGTTTATTAAAAGATGTTAGGAACTTCACCACCGCAGATCCTGAGCACCTGTACTGCAAATCTTAGACCATAAGATAGTTCTAACTTAATACAAATTCAATTAGACATTTCCTTGGGGTAAGTGCTCAAGCCATGGCTCACTAAAATTTCCAGTATCCTCTCTCTTAATGCCATGAACCTCCAAGTAGAAAATTGTTTTCTCGGAAAGCTGTATATTTCAAGAACTGAGCTCAGCTCTTCTGCATATGGGAAATCAAGCATTGACATTCACCCAGTGCAACAAACCTGCCTGAAAAATGATGCAAGCTTCATATTCTGAAGCAGCATCATATGTCCAGCAGCCAGTCTTGGTGGCAGCAAACGCAAAGTGTTTCAGATGAGAAGGAGAAGCTCCTTGGGCCATAGGAAGTGGCTGCCCCAAGCACAATGCTTGTGCCTCAGGGTGCTCAGCGTCGTGGTCAAACGCTTGCTTTGACCAAACAAGTCAACTTTGCATCAAACAAAAGCTACATCAAGAGAAAACACAGAAAAAAGCCAAGATAGATGCAGGGAGCAAATGGGCCCATTAGGCCTATGAGATTTGACAGTACTCCTTCAGCTGCTAAAATCTGTGACGAGTATCATTGCTCTTCTCTACCCTGGGAAAGCTGCAGGCTGCCTACGTAGGACTTTGTGAGAACTCACATGTCCTCAGATGCACTCCCAGTGCTTAGGTAAAGGAGTGAACTCGCACGTCTGAACATAACGAGCACAGACACAGCCAAGCAGGGGATGACCTCAGGGAGCAGCAACGAAGGCTGTTTACTGCATCCAGAAAGAAAAGCAATATGCCGCTTCCCCAGCGAACAGCAGGGATGCCTTTGAAATAGCTCCATTAGTATTTCACCAAGTGAAGGGCTCACAGCACGTATTTCGCCAGCAGTCCATGGAAAGCTCACACACTCTTCCCCTCCACAGCAGAGGGTCTCCACAGCTCTCCAGGGCTACTGGGAACAGACTCGCACTTCCAGCTTGGCCATAGCCAAGGGTATGGCCCACCTACCTCTCCTTGAGCTTCCCAGGAAATCCCACGGAGATGTCTGACATCTTGATCTGGAAGGAGAATCTGTGTCAGACCAAACAGGTGAGGACAGGACAGCACAAAGCTACGAGCTAGAAAGCCCCAGTATTGCCTCAAACAGAGCACATTTCAATATATTTCAATGTATTAGAAGTATTAAGGCACTTCAGCTTGCATAGTGTAGAAATTATGAACACAAAGGGCATTTGCCTTTTAATAATGTTTTTATGAGCTGCCTGAGTGGTTTGCAAGCAGTTCAATATCCAGTGCTGCATACTATTACTGCTGTATTTTCTAGAAGATTGCTTGGATAACACACAAAAGAAAATGACTGTGATCAAAGTGAAATTACAATACACAACTGCATTCTGTGAATACTCTATACAGCTAATGCAAATAGACCATAGAAAATTGATTCAGCTGGATCTATCTGAAAAACAAAGAAATGCTTTCAAAAACATATTCCTTACAGGTACTCTTTTAATTAACTCTGTGCTTCACTTCTGTGCTTTAAAAGGCCAGCATAAGAACCGAAAAAGGAAACGATTTTGAGTTTTTCTGTTTAGCTCTATTGTGTATAGGTAGATAATGTCACAAGCAAAATATTTCACTCTTGCTCAGGAGTAATCTGATTATCCTGAAATGTCACAGATAAATTGAGGACCTACTCTTGCTAGATAGCTTTATGCATTTCCAGTCATATTGCCAAATCCTTATGCATCACTCATTAGCATATCAAATATGTTTTTAAATCAGTGCTTTGGCAGGTTAGTGGTTTTAGCAAACAATGCTTCCACAAGTAGTCTTTTATACTTTACAGAAACAGTTCTCAAAAGGGTCGTGACTTTAGAAATTCATCAACTTGTTGAAATTATGCAGTCAGTGGTTTACATTGCCTATTTCTCTTAGGAGATTGTAAAAATGCTCATATTCCTTACTGTTTGTCTTTTCATTGCTCCCCAAGTGGAGAAATTCAGTTTGCTCTGGGTAAAGCTTTTTTCCACACTTAGTCTTCTTATATGAATTGTTAATAAATATGAGAATTCATATACATTTACTATTTCAGAAAACATTCCAGTTTCAGAACTTTGCTAAGATACAGGTTGAGAGAGGATGTAGAAAAGGTGCAAGTAAATGGATGTTAGTTTTTGAACGAGAGCTTTTGCTTACACTCTTTATTCTCATCAGCAAAATGAATTCACTTTGGTGAAACTGCAGTCTTCTGGGAGTCCTTCTTGAACCTGCCCAGCTCCTTCTAGTCAAGAAGGGAAGTCAGACGTTTTGAAAGGACTGATTTCCTTCATGTTTTTAGCATGCTGTGGTTTCAGCTTGGTTTGAGATTGCAGCAGTGGCATGAGTTGCTCGCTGACTTAACTCTCAAACCAAATATAACATGTCATCCCAATACTCTTAGGATGGTGGGAAACTTGGATCTTGGAAACTTGGACAGAGCAAGAACAGCCCTATCACATTCAGTACATTGCAGAACAGAACTAAGGGCAAAAGGTGAAGGACACAGAGGGGAAACACAGAGCAAAATTGGACATTAGGATGGCTGATATTTTAGCAATCTTTTCTCTGTCCTTGTGGTAGCAATATTTATGCTTTGTAGAAATACACAGCACCCAAGAGAATGAACTGTGTATTTTTTACGTTGGCAGCAGTATTCTTTGTGCTCTGTCAGTTTATGGTAGTTTATAGGAAGGCTTAATTCTTGTTTTGACAGCTACACAATTGTTCTGCTGTCCTGAAGGGCTGATTATGGCTTTTCTACCTTCAGCCTATGTCAGATGTTCACATCCAAATGACAGTTTTGTTGCATTTGTTTTTATTCTTAATCAAAAGTGCTCACAACCAAGCTGTATGATCCTCTGGGTCCAACATTTCAGCTTAAAGGAGGAAGCGGATTTCTTCCTGAATTGCCTGGAAAACATAATGCCTCCAAATAATAAAGATTCCTGCCTGATGCCCCGCTGAAAGCAGAATTGTCATCTGACAGAGGGGACACTCACATTATGGAGTTATTGTGCATGAGAGTGAATTCTGCTGATAAATGTAGGCAGGAATACGGACTTTTCTGCTAAGCTTCTCTGCACGCTGGTGATAAACATGAGAGGGTGCCTGAGCGGGATGTATATCACAGTGGTGCCAGCCATACGGCTGTAACGGGTGCACTTTACTCAGGATTATCATGCAGAATCTCATTACCGCCCATTAAAAGATGTGACATTAGACACCACTAACACCTTCTACCCCAGCATCTGCACTTAGAAACTGCATTTCTAACTACAATCCAACAGAAATTATACTGGAAAGTACCTCTGCAGGCATTAAGAAGCATTGAAAATAGTTAGCTACATTTGAAAGG
>JAVCKT010026627.1:18034-106425 GCA_032273925.1 Rhynchotus rufescens | reverse complement strand
GGAGAGCGGCTGGGTCTGCACGGACAGCCGCGCATCCCCGCGGCGGCTCCTCGGCGCCCGGCGGGCGGCCCGGGGGGACGCGCCGGCCCTGCTGCCCGCGGCGCGGCGCGGCCCGCGGCCGTGTGCTCGGGTGGCGCGTCCCGCGTGGGTCTGCTCCGCGCGCCCCGCCGCCCTGCGCTGTCCCTCGTGGACGTGGTCCAGCGCTGCCCGCGCCCGGCCCGGAGCCGCGGAATGATGCTCCGTGCAGCCGTGTCCTCGGGACTACGGGAGCATCCGTAGGTTAGCGCCAAGCGAGGTGGATAGTAGGTGGTGGAAGGGAAACGCGCCTTGGTGACCTGCGGCTCGGGCGCCGGCTCGAGGGAGCGCGGTGTTGGACACGGGGGGCTGCCCGGCTTTGCCGAGCGCGCCGGGTCTCCAGTCCCTCGGATGGATCTCGCCTGCCTTTTGGGAGATGCTCTCGGCTGCCCCTCGCTCCATGCCGCTTCATGGATGCGGTGCCTCTGGAAGTCAGATGAAGAGCCCGGCTTGCTCCCGCTGAGCCTGCCGCTCAGAGGCTGCTGCTGTCTCCAGGACGGATGTTTAGCTGGTTTTGCCTTACACATGGAGGTGCTAGATGCTTTCGGGAGTGATTAGCTCCTCTTTGTGGCTCTCCTTTTGCCGTTCGGTGCCGGCGAGAGGAGCCTCGACGCTGACTGCAGCACGTTGGCTTGGTGTGGGGAGCGGAGCGCCCGGCTTTTGGGAACTTGGTGCAAGGCGCCAGCACCCGAGCACACACGCGCCTTGTCGAGTAAAACAGCCGCCTCGCTCCGTCTTTCTAACCATCCCTGTGCTTGTTGCAAGAAGATAAAGTAACTCAATTTAGCCCTCGTTGTCTTTATGGTGTTATTTGATGTAATTAATTGTGGAGTTTCCCCCCCGGCTTGTAACAAGTTTGTGCGGTGGAAACAGGTAGCAGATGCTGCTGAAGATCGGCGCGCGATCCAGCAATGTGCTAGAAACAGCTCTGCTGTGCTCCTGCCACGCGCCGTCTTGCTCCTCGGGTTAACCCTGAGCTTTCCCTGCCTGGCAGACGGCAGCTTCCCAGGTTTCAGTGAGATGCGAAAGGGAAACAAAGATCCAGGCTGGATACGGGAGCCTGGAAAAGAGGAGACTGCAACTGCCCTGTGCTCTTTAACTCTCTTCAGCAAATTGCATTAGTACGTGACAAATTGGCTTGCAAAGCAGCTAAATGGAGGTGACATTTGGTGCCGTTTGCCGTGCAGCCCCCGTGGCGTCTCAGGGAAACATGTGTCTTTATCTCCCTGAGATCTCCGCTCCAGCTGCTGCCAGCCTTTCTGGAACGTGCTCTGGGAACCCGGCTCGTGGCGGGATGGGGCCCCAGGCCCTGGCACGGACCTGGTGACGGAGGAGCCTGCTCCGGGAAGCAAAGAGCAGCCCCTGGGGGAGGCCTAGGACTGCCCTAATTGGCCCCTCTGCACCGGGAACCACAATTATGTAACGGGGTTCCCGCCGCGCGTGTCGCTCCGGGTGGCGGGATGTGCTGCCCCTCCGGCCGGGAAGAGGAGGGGACCCCGCGCGCCAGCCCCCACGTTTCCCAACACCCCTCATTATTCAGCTGATGTTTTTTTCATGGCCGCCTTACAAGAAACACAAACAGGGGAGAAAGTGGAAGGCGGTGACACGTTTAAAATACACAAGAAAAGCGCTGGCAGGAGTATAATCGCTCTTACTCCACATATGAAAGATTTATGGGCCTTAAGTTGTGGCAAGGCTCTCTTCCCCGCTGCCTCCACGGAGGCTTCCAGGGGTGGAAGCAGCAGCCGGGCCGGTCGCACTCCGTTAACCAGGAATAACTCGGAGGTGCCGCAGCTCCGGGCCGCCCCGGGGCTGCTGCCTCTTGGGCTGCTCCTTCCTCCCCCCTTGCTCTTTTTCTCCCTTTCCCAGGCAATTCAAACAGTGATGAATGGACAAAAATCCCTCAAGGGAAACATTTTTTCACTTAGTTACAAAGATTTCATGGCTAATTAGGGTAAATGTGGTTTTTAGAGTGTTAATCTCTTAACCAGCTTGGCGAGGAGGGCCGCGGCCGCCGCCACAACAGGGAGAGGAGCAGGGAGCTCCCAAGTTTGTCTTGGGGCTTAGCCACAGACAAGCAGGGTCCTGCACCTCTGCCCCACGCGTAGCACCACGAGCATCCTGGACGTGACCTATTTACAGCCTCTAATCCCCCCCAGCAGCTCCTGCTGTCCTGGCGCCCAGGGCTGCTTCCCGCAGGGCCCGGCAGGACCTGGAGGCAGCGTCGGAGCGAGGAGCCCGCGAGCTCTTTGTGGGCAGAAGTGGCTCTGCCAGAGCCTGCGGATGAAAAGAAGTGGGAACAAAAGGAGAATCCAGGGCAGGGTTTTGTCCTTGGGAGGTAGAGGCTGCTGCCTGCCTGGGGGCTTTATGTGCACTTTCCTTCTGTGCAGTTAGTATTTATATATATATATAGAGAGAGAGAGAGAGAGAGCATAGCAGCTACTACATATATATTTGTGTTGCATTTCCGTTATATAGATGTATTTTCACTTATCCCCAGGCGGCCCCGGCCAGGCAGCGCGGCCGCTTCCCGGGCTGGCCCACTCGGACCCCGCGGCGCTGGGCCCCGCTCCGCGCCGACGCTGCACGGAGAGCCTGGCGGGCAGGTGGTGGCAGCGAGCGTGACATTCCTGCCGATCCCGCTAGAGGGGCCTCCGCGGAGGCACCGCGAGGCCGCCGCGCGCGCCCGGCCTCTGCGCGGCTGCAGGCGCCGCTGCCGAGCGGGGATGCGGGGTTGGCTGCCCCAGGGGGGACACGGGACACGCAGGTGCCCTCCCTCCTCGGGCTCATGGCTCCCGTTCCTGCTGCCAGCGCCGCTTCTGCAGCTCAGCCTTGAGCCGAGAGGCGCAACAAGAAGCGAGATAAACGTGAACGTTTAGTCCTGCTTCGCCGAGGCTGAAAGCACGTCCTGAGCAGGAGATAAAAGGTGCCGGGGACGCGTTCTGTAACAGCAGCCACAACAAAGTCGAGGCTGTGGTGAAGGCTGCGGGGAGGCCCTGCATGTGGGAGGCCCCGCAGCTGTGGGGGAGGCTGGGGGCAGCTGAGCCTGGTGCGTGGCAGGACCGGGAGCTCGTGCCGCGCCGTGCACGGGACCAGGAGCTCGCTCCGTGCTCTGCCAAGGACCGGGAGCTTGCTCCATGCTGAGAACCAGGAGCTTGCTCCGTGGGAGGCCACGCTCCGCTTCCCCTGGCGCGGGTTAAGGGAAGACACTTGTTTTGCTGTCAGCTCTTGGCCGGCTGTTAACGGCACTCGGAAAAGGGCCGCCCGAGTTCGCACGGCGGCGGCGACAGGTCGGAGTCGGGCTCGGGAGCCCTGCCTGCCCTTTACCTTGGCTCGGGAAGCGGCCACGGCAGGGAAAACAGGAAGGCCTGGGGCAGAGCCCGGCCGCGCAGCGGGGCCGGGAGGAAGCTTGTCCACCATCCACCTCGTGCGGTGCCTGCAGACCCTGCCCCAGCTCAGAACAAGTTGCTCCTGTTATTGTCAGGCTTGGTGAGTGTGGGAACACATCCCTCCTGGAGACATCTGTGCGTGGCTTGTGTTTCGTCACGGATTTACGTCCCTGGGCATCCCTCCTGCACTGTGCAGAGCACACCAGGCAACGGGAGCCCAGGCCCCTGCTGCGGGGCAGCTATCGAGGGAAGAGCAGAACCTGGAGGGGCTTTGGAGGTGGCTGGAAGGAGGTTGGAGGTATCTGAGGGGTTTGGAGCTCGGCACCACATCAGCACATTTAGTGGCCTTGGAATGCTGGGCGCAAATGTGTGAGGAACCAGAAGCAAGCTCAAGTTTACAGGAACCTGATGCTGGGTATAGGTCGCCCATTCTGTTGTCTAAGCAGGACCATCAATTTTAGGCATTCAAAAATGAGCTTGAACTCCAAGATCTTGAGACAGCCTTTTAATACATCAAGCAGAGAGGCCGTGCACTCTTTATTTGCTTTCTGGACTTGCAGTTTGTCTTGTCAAGATTGCCTTCGTAACCCACGGTGGGTTTCCTTGGCAGGAGCGGAAAGCTGAAATAGGTTATAGGAACCAGCTTTAGGAAGAGCCGGTGCTCACTCCACTGCTGGAAATTCCCAAGCCACGTCCCTGGAACGGGCCATTTGGCTCTTTGTGGAGGATATTGCGGAAGCAGCAGCAGGTACCACGAGCTGCAGCAGGTTGGTGGCCCGTGCAGGTTGCCAGAGAGGAGGATTCGTGCACAGCCCCTCGTGTTTCGCTCTTTGGGCCCCGTGGCTGGGCGCATTTATTGGGGTCAGCAGAAAAATGGTGCGTTGGCCGTGCAGCAGAGATGTCCCAATGGAACCCCATAAAACACGGGGGCTGGCTCCTCTGCTCGCCCCTCTGCCAGGTACCCTTGAACCTGTTAAGAATCCAGGCTTTGTTGGGGACCCACTTCATCGATTTAACATTATGGAGGTATCGGCTGTTGTTGTTCCAAAGTTGGAAGGGCCAGATGAAAAGCTCTTGCAGTGAGTGATCTGTTGGGCCGAGAGAGCAACAAAAGCTTCGCTCAGGACTGCTTCTTTCCAGCAAGTTGTTGTCAGGTTTTCCAGGCGGTTGGCGAGGAGTTAATGGCAGCAGGGCTGAGGGCTGCTCTTTGATCACTGGCCCGCGCCAGGCCTGGCTCATGAGGAGCCTAATGGTGCAGGAATTGTGTTAAAGACCCATTTGGTGCTAGCACGTTTGGACGGTCCTTAAAATCTCATAGCAACCGAGGAGCAGGAACAAGCACTCCGGAGTTCATTTGGAGAAAGCCGTAGGAGCCCCTTTGCTTGTGCAGGGTGGGATAATGCAGCACTGATATAAACACTTGCATAACTTGGCTTTTCAAGGCCTGAATTGTGTGGCAGGGGCAAATCCGTTACATCAGTTCCACCAAATAAATTTTCTGACTTGGAGCTGGTCGCAAATTGTCCTGAGCTGAGTTGAGAAGTGCTAGAACTAATTCCCAGAGCCTCTGCTTTTGTTTCTGTCTTTTTAAGCATCTTCCAAGCATCTTGTATAACTTGCCTTAAAGAAGGGCAACACGCTCCGTGCGGGGGGTCACGGGAGGCTCCGGAGCACAAAGTCGGGTGGCATTGGGCTGGTTTTGCAGATCTTCCCTCCAAGAGTGAGTTCAGCACCGTACTCTTTCTTGCTATTCATCTCCCTATGAAACAACTTGTAAATACAACTTGGGTCTTGGTAAATGGAACCTGTTTTGCTTTTAAGGAATAATGATTTTTGGTAGTCGATAAAGAGCTGGCTGCTTTTAAAATTTTCTGTGCTGAGCAGCCCAAAAATGTGCCACGTGGAGTGAATACCAACACTGATTCAGAAAACACGGGAATATTTTTAAAGTTGCAAAACTACACTTTTTTTTGAGAGAGAAGCTCAAGCTGAAAAGTCTGTAGAGATTTATTTTTTGCCATAAAAATTATAGCTGAGATATACAGGCAATTTCGGATGTTCGTGTTAAAAATACTGTGTTCAACATCCATGGTGGGTCCGCTGTTTTTTTCCCAAGGCTGTGGAATATCTAGAAGCCCCCATAAGGCGACTGCTGCAAATGCTGGGCAGGCTCCGTGATGGATTGATGGGAAGGCCATGAAATGCAGGGTCCCTATTCCCGGGATCCTTATTCCCAGGATTCCTCTTCCTGGGAGTGCATGTGGGGATTGGGAGCCGGCGCCTCCTCTCGCATTGTTCTGCGTGAGCTGCAAATAGCCATGGGGAAACAAACAATTTTGACTTAATTTCCTTCTCCTTTTAAGATTAACAAAAAAAAAAAAAAAAAAAAGCCCCTAGAAACAGGGCAAGGCAAATTTTAACATGAGGCAAAGTGAAATATTGGCTCATTTCATCATTCCAGACAAATTCCGTTGCATTCTCTGCAAATTGCCATTATAAACAACGCACTTTGCCAGATTATCTCCACCAGCCATCTTGTTCTGAAGAGGATATAACGTTAATTTCCTTGTGGCTTAGTTTTTCTCACATATTTGAGGTTGGCTGATGGTGCTGTGACCTCAAGGCGGGTCACGTGGAACTTGTGTCTGGAGGTGACCAGTTCTTCTTGGCCGCATGGAAACTCATCTGCTGCCATGGAGGGTTTCTTTAGGCCAAGCCTCTGGATCCTGTGGTTTCAGTGGGAGTTTGCAGGCTCTCGGACTGTGTGCAGTGCAGAGCAGCCCTGGTGCAGCCGCCCGGGGTCGCGTGGAGCCAACGGGGCTGCTCCGCTGCCGGCATCCCCGAGCATCCTGTAAGGGCGCGAGGAAGCACCAGCCTGGTTGTTACCCTGTGGTCCTGGGCCACCCTCTTCGTGGTGCTGGAGCAGCCTTGGGCTCCTGACACATCCCAAAAAATCAGGCTGGCGGGATAGGGACCGGGATAGGGAGCACTTGTGCTCTGCGACGGGAGCGGGGCCAGAGCAGGCGGCTTCCGCCAGGAGCGTTGAATCCACGGGTGTGCTAGGAGTTGTCGGACTTGCCGCATTCCCGTGAAATATGGCCTTACAAGTCCTTGAAGGATTTATTGTTTTCCGGGCACCGCTGGATCTAGTCCGATAGGCTGGATATAGGAAGGAAATGACTCAGTTGCTCTACAGACAAGTGCAGCTTTGAAACTCCAAGAGGCAGGAGACAGCTGAGAGGCTGCCGCTCGTTCCCGGCTGGAGCCGGGCTCTTCCCGTCCGGCGTTCCCGTGTGCCTCGCGTTTGAGTTGTCCCGGAAAGTGGAGGGAACTTTGGATTCAGCAGGACACACCGAGAGATTCGGAGCTTCAGGCTACCCTTGGTGCTGTGTCCTGCCGTGTGCTGTAATTCCTGGCTCCTGTCAGATGTGGATCCGAGCAAATGCCTTCTCCAAGCTAGTGTTAGCTTGGTTGCAGAGAGAGTTCTTAAATGACAGCGAGATCCTTACCAAAGAAACGAGAGTCAATGTTAAAAATAAAGGAAACAAGACAGCTTGTTTCATCTAAACAGAAGGGTTATTAAACAGGCTTGAATTAATCAGCGATCTGCCAGAGCTCTGAAATTGAAAAGCAGGGCAGAGGAGCATGGCGGGGCTGAGGGGAAGGAGCCGCTTTCCCGGGGAGGCGTCGGTCCCGGTGCTGCGGGAGAGGAGACGACGCTCGGCTGGTGGTGGCACCAGTGGGTGTCCGGGCTGCGCCGCCTCGGGCGTCAGTCCGCTCCAGGGTGAACAGCGCCGGGGACGGGCAGCGTGGGCTCCGCGAGGCTGCGCCTGTCGCCTTCGCCCGCAGCCGGGGAAGCAAACGTAAATGCTTTACGATTCCTGGGATTTGGGCATCTCAGAGCACTTTCGGAAACGCGTCAAGCACCTCAGTGATGCACTTTAAGGCCGGGCCTGGAGAGGCAAAGGAATTGCTAACGCGGAGGCTGCTTGTGCTTAAGAGCATGTCCTGGCACGGGAGCAGCCTGGAGCTCGGTGGTCTCTGAAGGATTCCTGCTGCCGTGCCGCCTTCTCCCCCATCAGCCTCGTTCAGGTTTGCTGCTAATTAAGGTCTTTCTGTTACCACATTCCCCCTCTCCAAATTCCTGGTGGTGGGATGGGAGAAATAACAACTTCTGCAGTGGGAATCCCAGCGTCTTGAGTGGGACGTGCTGGAAAGGAACCCCTCCGACTGCCCATTGCTGACCTTCCCTCCTGCGTTTTGTCCCCCTGTGCGGAGCCGAGTGGCCTTCCCTTGGGTTTGACCTGACGATTTTTGCTCGTGAATCAAAATGACCACAGAATGCTTTTGGTTATCACATGACAACTAAACATGATAACATTATCACATGGTAACTAAGCTCATTCTGGGCTGGGGTGGTCGTGTGACTGGTAGGCAGCGTCCAAGCAGGGTGGCCGTGTCTGAGTGTGCACATAGACCACGGCATGTTGTCAATAATTTCAGCGTGCTGTTGGCCAAGTGAAATCAGAGCTGCCCGGCTGGGGATTCAGCATTTTGGGAGGTAATTTTAACAAATGCACAATTTCCTGGTTTACTTAGGTAAGAGCATGGTGGCTACTGTGTAAATACATCTGGCGGCCGCGGGGAGCACTGGGGATAGCGAGTGGCGCTCGCTGCACGGGGCTGGCACGGCCAAGGCATTTCTCTTTCAGGATTTTTGTTTAATGGAGTGGCTGGGGACCCATTTAATTTGAAGCCGGGGTTCTTCACTTGCCTGTGGTGCGCTTGGAGCGAGGCCAGGAGAAGCTGCTGCTTATTTTTCTCCTCCAGTTCGGCGGCCGCTCTGTGATCTTCCTGGTGCTGAACGTAACACGCTCTTGTAATAAACTGCAGCCGGGAGTCACCTGGGGAGAGCAGGGCTGGAGCGCGGGAGATAAAACTCCAAGCTTTGCATGGGGACCTCTCCACTAGCCGTGGGCGAATCGTTTAATCTGCTCGTATCTAAGGTCACTAGCCATTAAATTCTTTTTTTTTTTTGCTGGGGATAGAGTCCATTAATAAATATGCGATGCTCAGATACACAAGTGATGTGGGGCTGCATAAACCTTAGTCCACCCAGGCTCGAGTGAGACGCTATTAAAAGCATTTTCTAAGGGAAAAGTGGCATAGACTGCTTGGAGAGGCAGTGGACTCTATTTTTGGAGGCCTTTAAGCATGAGTTAGGCTGACATCCCTTGGGAACGATAGCTGCACAGGGCTTTCTAACTTGAATTTTATGATTTACTGTTATCCGAAGCCATTGACATGCTGATACAGGTTTGAAAGAAACTGCGACTTCCCCAAACTTGAATAAACCATTTAAGATACTTAAAAAGTGATGATTTTTCCCTTCCCTTTGTATCCTGCTTCAAAGCAACCAGGAAAATATGGGGTCTGTTCTATTCTGTGCACCAAGATGGTGCCGCCCTCCTGAATTCCTCTCGGTGCCTGTGCAGAATGAAGCCCTCTTGCCTGCACCTTTCCCATTGAAGCAAGCTAATTTAAAAGCCATTTTGCAGCAGTGTGCTTAAAGCTCAATAGCTGCCAGCTGTAGTTTCTAAGATAGCAGGTGTAGAAGCATCAGCAGAGCTGAAGGAGAAGGTGTCTGGTCCTGCCGCGTCGGCATCGGGATGCGGCTGGAGAGTGCGTTTGCGGGTCTGTGGGCACCCTGGGGCGCTTGTGGGTCCGTGGGTGCAACCAGGCCCCTCCTTGAGTCTCTTTGGAGGATTTGGGACGAAGAGGAGACTGTAACTGCCCTGTGCCACCCGCGGGAGGTTGCACCGCGCCTGCCCTGCTGCCTTTTCTCCCTGCCCCAGACGTGCTGGCACGCGGGAGCGACGGAGGGGAAGAGGCAGCTTGTGCGGTACGCGTTGTGTGAGCAGCGTGGCCAGCGTGGGCAGCGGGAGGCAGCTGTGTGTGCAGCCCGCGCGGGCGGGCTCGTTATCAGGGAAATGCCTCTCGGCGCTGCGCGGCGGTGCCTTCCTGCGCCCCGGCCCGCAGGAAGCAATAGCCACAATGCTGTGTTTCGCCCTCCCGGCTCTTTCTCAGCAGGCTGCCCACGGGCCTGCGGACACGGCGGCGGGGACGGGCCGTGTGCGGGGACACCGAGGCTGCCAGGGCCCAACAGGCGCCGAGCAAAAGCAGGGGCAAAGAGCTGGATTTTGCCCCAAAGCCACGGGGCTCAGCGTTGCGGGTGGCAATGGGATAAAACCAAGTAAAAGCCCTTTTTTACTTGGTTGGAAGTCAAAGCAGGGCTGCACAGAGTAATGCCAAGGGCCGCGCTCATGCAGGCCGGGGCTTCTTTCGAGTCCTGTCCATGTGTTTTCAGTTATCCAGCATGGCCGGGCCTTTTGGGGACCCTTTCTGCAGCTGTGGGGAGCCCCTGGCAGCCCGCTGACGGGGGCCTCCCTGCTCCCGGCTCTCCTCAGTGAGTCCATGGGGAGCAAACAGGGCAGAATCCCCTTTCAGCTTAGAAAATAACTGAATAACCAGAGGCTGCTTCTCGCCCTGCCCGCGGTTCCTGCACCTCTGAGGAGGCTCCGCTCGGTGCCCCAGCTCCCCAGGCACGGGTCGCCCTGCGGGGAGGAACGCGGCCGGGACAGCCCGTGACAAACACGGGCACTTCCATGGCCATGGCCGGGCTGCGAGTGGGAGGTCGTCCCGGCTCCGTCACCCCATTTGCACCAAAGCGGCCGTGCGGGACGGCCCGACCTGCTTGTGGCGTCGGGGTGAGGAGCGGGAGCGCAGCGCCCGGGCCCGTGCGGCTCTAAACACCCTTTGCTTTGGCAGTGGAGTGGGGAGCACTTTGTTGTCCCCCGTCCCACCGAGCCGGGGGACAGCGGTGGCTCCTCGCGGGGCTGTCCGGCCCGGAATGCCTCTCCCAGTGGATTTTGCATCTTTCCCGTCATCGTGGCGCCGGGCAGAGATGGGGTGAAGCGAAGGGACCCCCAAGGCAGGGCATGGTGGTGGGAATGTGCCAGTTCTCCTTGCAACCCTGGCTCCATCCTAAGCAGAAAGCTGAGCGCTCGGTGGAGGGAACGCAGCTGCGGTGCTGATGACATCAAAATTGTGCCTTTGATCCATCATTTTCCGCGGGAGATTCTCCCTTTTTTTTTTTTTTTTTTTGCTTTAATTTTCCCCTTTTTTTTTTTTCTAATGTGCATAAAATAACACTAATGACAAACTGTGGTGCCTGTAAGTGAGTGACAGCTGAAATGAGAGAAATGACTAATCATGCCTCCTGAAGCCCTGTCGCAGGGAGATTAAATGAGCCCTTTTTTCTTCCCCCCTAAATGAGAATCATGGGCATTTGAATAATAATATTATAGTCTCCATTAGGATGACAGTGGGGGAAAAAAATCAGCTCAGACCTGTGATTATTCCTTCAATCTAATAATTATTTAAATACCAGATAACTCCTTTCAGCCTAATTGAGGCCTTTCAGCTGCTTGGGTTTATATTGTGTCCCTGAATTTACACTCTCTTTCACCTCGTGTTACTAATAGCTTCAGATTGCTTTTTAAGGCCACGTTTTAAACTCTCTTCCATTTTTTTTTCTTCTTTAATGGTCAAATAGCACTAAGGTTAGAGTTAAAATGCCCCACTGTGCCCTGGTGCTGCTGTTTAACTGCAGCAGCTGCTCTGAGGCGCCGGTGCTGTGGGCACAGTGGCGGCTCAGGGAGCAGGATCATCCCGTGTCCGTGCGCCTGCGGAGGGGACAGTGCCAGGCCGTGCCCGGTGGCCTCCGGACGCTGCTTGGATGCATTTGAACGCACGTTTGAAGCACATCTTGCTCCGAGTCTCCTCTTGCTGTTTGGGTGCATTTGAACGCACGTTTGAAGCACGTCTTGCTCCGGGTCTCCCCTTGCTGTTTGCAAAGCCTCTGCAAGCCACGAGGCGCGCGTGGAAGCTGCCCTCGAGCTGGCAGCTCTGCTTTGCCAACCCTGCGTTGGGTTTCGTGCTGCTTTGGAATGAAAACCCCGTAGGGAAAGAACACAGAATCGCCCCAGTCGAAGGGAGGCTGCTCTTGGCCCCTGCGCATGCAGCGTGTTTGACTCCCGCTCGCGCTGCTCTTTGCTCGGTTGGCTGCGGCACCTCTTGGCTTTTGAAAGCTCTGCGCAGGAAAAGCAGTTTGTGCTGAGCTTTAGAGCAGCGGCCCCGTAGGAAGGAGAACTCCCTGGGTAAGGTCTTTTACTTTCTAGACTTCCCTTCCGTGCTAGAGCCCTCTGCCCCAGGAACGCCCCTTCCTTGATGGGAATATAGCAACTGAGGGAAGCGCTATTTTGGTCGCCTCTTAGTGGAGGCAGATTTTGGCCTTTGAGGAATTCCTGCTTGGGCTGCTCAGCCCCGGGCTGCTTTCCTGAGCACTTTGACTGCTGCTTTTGCTGCAGGGCTGGGTCTCCGTGCGGCCGACCGGGCTCGGAGCAGCGGCTAGTGCGTTGATTGCTCACCGGGGCTGTTGTACCTGTGGCCTTGGGTTTGCTAGATGGGCTTGGGCTTCCTCTGGTTTGCTCTTTACGTGCTGCTGTGCTTGCCCTGCATGCGGGTCTCCAGGGCTGCAGGATACTCCAGCCGACGGCGTCCCCGCGCGCCCGGGCTCCGCAGGGTCCCACTTTGGATGAACCGCCACTTTGTGCCAGGATAAAGCAGCGCCCGGAGCCGAGGCCGCAGGGACGGAAGGGTGGATGAAACGCGCGGGCGGGCGCCGCAGGCTGCGCCTTCCCGAGGCGAGCGCCGCTTCCTAAGGAAATTCCAGCCTCCTGAGTCCTCATGCCGCCCGGCAGCCTCGGCCCCACCAGCGCTGCTGCTTTTCCGTGGTTTTCCAGGCTGTGCTTCTGTAAGTGCAAGCAGTGAGGAGGAGGAGGAGGGTCCTGGCGGCCCTTCATGAAGGGCTGCACGCAGGTGCGTCCATCCCTGCGTGCCCAGGTTGGGTGGAAGGGGACATGCCGCCGTCAAGGTGGTGGTGCACTTGGGTGCCGATGCCCTCCTGGCTCTCCCTATGGCAGCACGTTCCTCGAATCCACCCTCACGTCGCTCCCCTGGTTTGCTGATTTAGTTGTTATTTTTCTGCTCGTTGTGCAGATTTTCCTGTGCCGTTCTCCAGGCCCTGCCTCCTGCAATGTGCAGAATAGGCGTCTGTCTCCTCTGCTTTGCTCATCTATCTCTGGAGTTTCCTCCTTGCTACGTGCACAGTCTCCCTCTTCTCATCCGAGAGGTTTTTATCGTGCTGAGCTGCTGTCTGCAGGGGTTTCAGGTGCTTTGTGGTGGGAGGGGGATGCAGAGGACCCCATAAAGTGCTTTCCCCAAGCAGACACTTGCATTCAAACCCAGGCTCTTCTTTCACACCTCGCTTGCAGGTAGATTTTGGGCAGAGCTCTGCAATGGCCTGAGCTGCCCTGGGGCGCCTGGGCTGTGCAGGGAGCGGAGGGCTGGTGTTCCTGTTCCCGGCTGGCTCTTGTGCGCCGCGCTGGGACACACCGGCCGTTCGTCTTCCTCCGGGTCCCTGGGACCTGTGTGGCCTTTAATCATCGCCTGAAGTTTCTCTGGAGCAGGAAATTCGTCCAGGCCATTTAAATGGGTGGTTTCCGCCCTGCACACCGTGCAGCTGGTGTTTCGCTTGCGCCTCTCTTCGGCATGTGTCTCCTGGCTTTCCAGCAGAAGGCATCGGCAAGGACTGGGGAATATTTTGGGCCGGGAAGCACCTTTATGGGTGTTTCCGAGCTCTGGTTAGTGGGGGAAAGTGGCTACTGCCGCCTTCCTTGTGTGTGTGCGCTTAGTGCACTTGCCTGCCCGAGACTTCTACCCCAGGTTTTTAAATTAAATCATAGAGGATTTAAAGGTAGAAACCACTTCTTATTTGCTCTGTTGCTTCCAACAACATGCCCTGCAGGAGACATCCTTTTAGCCAAGATTGCAGATTGATGGTTGGGTGTGTGAACTGCAGGCTTTGTCTTGGGCTCGGGCTGATTATCCCCTCCCATGGCTGAGCCGAGTACATTATAAACAGCTAAACCACATAACAAATTAACACGCAGAGCTTCAACCAAGTGGCAAAGCGTCAGGACTGAACTGCTTACCAATAAGTAAGAAGACCTGCTTAATTCTTGTTGGGCTCAGAGACGTCCTCACTTTATCTCAAGGACTGTATAATTAGATCGCCTCCTTTGAGTTCTCTCTGCAGGGCAGCCTGGTCTAATCCTCTGCTCTGAACATTGTTTTCTTTTTGCTTTTCCCTCCAGAACCATGTGAGGAACATTGCTGGGGCAAAGGACGAACGCAGGGAACGTGGCTGCTTGCCTTTCCCAGGATGGATCAGAGGAAGAACTGGCCTCGGCTACTGGACTCGGATGGCTGCTCGGTGGCTTTAGTCTGTCTCTTCCTGGCCTCACTTTCCCGCAACGTCTCCAGCAATGCCTTGTTTAGCACCTTCCACTCTGAGAACCGGGACTGGACGTTCAACCACCTGGCTGTCCACCAAGGCACCGGAGCCGTCTACGTTGGGGCCATCAACCGGGTTTACAAGCTCTCAGGGAACCTGACCATTTTGGTGGCTCACAAGACGGGTCCCGAGGAGGACAACAAGTCTTGCTACCCACCGCTCATCGTGCAACCGTGCAGCGAGATCCTGACCCTCACCAACAACGTCAACAAGCTGCTGATCATCGACTACTCTGAGAACCGGCTGCTGGCTTGTGGCAGCCTCTACCAGGGCGTCTGCAAGCTGCTGCGCCTGGACGACCTCTTCATCCTGGTGGAGCCGTCGCACAAAAAGGAGCACTACCTCTCCAGCGTCAACAAGACAGGCACCATGTACGGTGTGATCGTGCGCTCCGAAGGCGAGGATGGGAAGCTCTTCATCGGTACGGCTGTCGACGGGAAGCAGGATTATTTTCCCACCCTTTCCAGCCGCAAGCTTCCCCGGGATCCAGAGTCCTCAGCCATGTTGGATTATGAGCTGCACAGTGACTTTGTGTCCTCCCTTATCAAGATCCCCTCAGATACGCTGGCCCTTGTTTCACACTTTGACATCTTCTACATCTACGGTTTTGCCAGCGGCAATTTTGTCTATTTTTTGACTGTCCAGCCAGAGACACCCGAAGGAGTGTCCATCAACTCCGCCAGTGACCTCTTCTACACGTCTCGTATTGTCCGGCTCTGCAAAGATGACCCCAAATTCCATTCCTATGTGTCCCTGCCCTTCGGCTGTGTCCGAGGGGACACCGAGTACCGCCTCCTGCAAGCCGCTTACCTCTCCAAGCCGGGAGACGTGCTGGCCAGGTCCCTCAACATCACGCCCCAGGAGGATGTCCTCTTTGCCATCTTCTCCAAGGGGCAGAAGCAGTACCACCAGCCGCCGGACGACTCGGCGCTCTGCGTCTTCCCGATCCGTGCCATCAACGCGCACATCAAGGACCGCCTGCAGTCCTGCTACCAGGGGGAAGGCAACCTGGAGCTCAACTGGCTGCTGGGCAAGGACGTGCAGTGCACCAAGGCGGTAAGGGAGCTGGGAGCTGGACCGAGCACCCGGGCGGGCACAATCCACCTTACGTTTCAGTGCCTCAGTTTCCCTGGGCACGGGCAGCTGCAGCAGCCCCTTTTCATCTCTAATCCTTATTGTTATCAGACAGGCAGTTATGACAATGAAAGGAAGAGATAGTTTTGAAGTAGATGAATAGCCCGCTGCTGTTGGAAGTGCTCTGCCGTTTCCAACCTCAGGCTCTGAAAATCCGAGGAAGCCGGAGGAAGGCTGTCCTGCCCTTCCCACAGCAGGAGGGTGCTGCAAACAAACTAACAGGATAAATACAAATGACACTTGCATCTTTTGTGTTTTTATTCAGCTGATTTCTTTAATCTTGATTCACATGCAGATTCTTCTGACTTGAGAATCCCTGGGGCTTTCTTTTGCCAAGCATATTAAATTTGGCTGCTAGGAGATGATAAACGTGGGTTAAATGAAGTAAAGGGAAGTGGAGAGGAGCTGGAACGCTGCCTAGCACAGGGGAGAGTCACGGGCCGATTTCCCCTGCTCAGTTGCAACTAGATACCCTGAACGCTTGGTAGTTACTTAACATCCCCCATGGGAAAATGAGTGAGTGGAGCTACTGCTGTCACAGTGTCACAGCTGCCACCCCTCCCACAGCCCTGCCACCTACTCCGGGTAGGAATTTACTCATTCTCAGCTAATATCACTTAATAACACTTAGCTGTTAGTGTCTTGATGCTCCCCTACTGGGCACGAGTGCTCCAGGGAGAAGCAAGTGCCCATATTCTCTGTACTGTGGAGGGAAACAGGCACAGTAAGGAGATCTCTGCAACTAGCTAGTGGCAGAAACAGGACTTTATCTTGGGCTTGTGGACCTCGTGTTCTCCACTGGAGGATCTGCCTGAGGGCAGCACTTGGGTGGCAGCCTTGGCTTAGCCCTCCTGCCCCACGATTGCCCTGCATGGGTAAGTGGGAATCCTGCCCTTCCAGGACAGCCCAGCCATGTATTGGCTTGGGAAAACTCTCCAGCAGCTCCAGAATTAAAACGTGCCGCGGAGCTGGGCTACTTGTGTGAAAGGAGGCACCTGCTGGCAGAGGGAGTGGAAGGAGTAGCTTCCACCTCCTCTGCAAGCTGCCCAAGCCCTCTGCCCTGCTTGGTGGCAGCAGGACGTGCCCTTGTTGTTGTGAACGGTGTCAAATGGGATGCGATGGGCTGGGAAGGCGGCGTCCGGCCAAGTGGAGGTTGTTTCTTGCTCACCGGCACGAGGGGAAAGTGCTTTAACCCTCAGCTCGTAGGTCAGGGCTGCTGCTGCTGCTTTGCTTTCAACTGCTGGGATGAAGGAGATAAGGACAGGGAGGGGGATGCAGGAGAAGCAGCTCAGGCGTCGTGGCTGTGATCTCTGAATGGGCTCGTGTGGTCTTCAAAGGAGGCCTGTGCTCACGTGGAGATGTTGAGCACCATTTATAGTGCTCAGCACCTGTAGGAATCAGGGCAGGGGCAGATGAAGAGCAAGGAGGAGCCAGCTGCTGCACGGGCCTGCGTGCACAGGAGCAAATCCCTGAGAAAGCTGGTGGGATCTGAACCCTATGGAAACGTCCCCACCGTGTGCAGGCCAGGCAGGAGGGCAGCGGCCGGCGGGGTGGCCGCGCTCCCGCGCCGCTCACGCTCACCCGCTCCTTCTCTTTCCAGCCGGTTCCAATCGATGACAACTTCTGCGGGCTGGACATCAACCAGCCCCTGGGCGGTTCAACGCCGGTGGACGGGGTGCCGCTGTTCAGCTCCAGCCGGGACCGCATGGCGTCCGTCGCCTCCTACGTCTACAACGGCTCCAGCGTGGTGTTCGTGGGGACCAAGAGCGGCAAGCTGAAGAAGGTGAGCGCGTGGCGGCGGCTGGAACTGCTGGAACTGCTGTTTCCAGCAAGTGGGATGCGGAGTCTGGTCAGGCCCCATCACGCTGGTGTTGAGAGTGGCCTATGCTAGTCATATCTCAGAAGTCCCACCTTTAAAGTGAGTCTAAAAATGGACTCGTGGAGGTGTAGGCAGGTGCTTTCGTCTGGCCCTGGTTTTCGGCTGTGCTAGCTCGTGATTCTTTGCAAAAATCTGATCTGTCTTTGGTGAAACTGGCTTTATAGCTGCTGCTCTGGAAAACAGGGGCCCTTCCACTTAACCTGCAATGTAAATGCGAGGCACTGGGTGAGAGCCCTAAGTGCAGATGCTTCCAGCACCAGCGAAGGAGTTAACAAATGTAATCAACAGCAGGTTGTTAATTTTTTTGTGTCCTTAAGCAGCAGGGAATTTCTTTCTCATCTCTCCAGGAAGATACAAGGACAGGCAGATATTACAGTTGAATCTCTGCATCATTTTAATTACATCAACTCATTAATATTCATTCAGCACTTTACAAGTGCTGAGTAGTAGTAAATGAGGAGCCGCCGTGGGGCCTGCCGCGTGGCAGCGGGGCAGGTTGGAGCACTGTGGGGCCAAGGCACCTCCGCGGTGCCGCCTGCCCGGCCGCCCGCGCTGCTCCCTGCAGCTCCATGAGTTTTCCAGCTAAAACAGAGGCGCCCGCAGCGCGTCGCAGGTGCCAGCGCTGGCAGCTCCGGGAAGCTGCTCTGGTTCTCACCGCTCCCGGTGCCAGGGGGATGCAGGGAAGGTGCCTCCTTTAGAGACACGTGCAGCAAACAGCCTGTGCCTGCGCGTGGGTGTTTGCTGTGGCGAGCGGAGTTGCATCCCATTAATTATTTAGGATTACAGGAGACGCATCCTCACCTGCATGGTTTAATTCTGGGTGTGCTATTCCAACATGGAAAACCTCACCAAACTTGCACCTTTTCCATGCAGAGCAGAGCTATATGTGTCAATCCCTCCCACTCTGTGCGGGCTGGGAGTGGGGGAGCTGAGGAAAAAGAACCAAGGGCAACAGCCCAACTTTTACTTGCTTGAGCCAGTGCTAAACAGGCGCTGAGAAAATCAGTCCATGTCTCCAGTAGGTTGGCCCTTGGCCTGCGCCGCAGTCAGCCTCTCGTGGCACCTGCTGGGCATCCCTGTTTCACATTTATTGGCGTTGTCTGCAGCTGGTGAGACCCAGGCGCCTCCTGTTACACCTGTTCCTGTCCGCACATTTGCAAAGTTTGTTCCCTTTTGACGTGTGGCTTTATGTTTTTGTACGGCCTAAGAGAGGGAGCAGCTTCGCGCGGAGCCGCGGGCTGCACTCGCTTGCAGAGGAGGCACCGCGGAGCTGTTGGGGAGGTGACAGATTGATGTGAGGGGGGGACGTCCAAGAATAGAGTCCGCTGGAAGTTGGTGGGTGGTTGGGCTGCTCGGTGCCATAAACACATCCATGTCTCTCCTCCCCCTTGAGCAAGGTGAGGACGGTAAAAGCACAGACCCCTCTGCAAAGAGCTGGCTAAACCCCTCGTCTCCCCGCCTCGCCGCCGCTGCCCACGCGCCGGGGTCTGGAAGCTCTCGCACCCATTCCCGCTGCCACCACTGCTGCTTTGCTATGGAAACCAGCGAGTGGGCTCGCTCTGGGGCTCCCAAGATGAGCCTGTTTTTTTTCTATAGCTTCAGGAACGAAGGCAGGGAGCAGCTCTGGAATTCCTTAAATCTGGGCTTCCCTGCGGGAACTCGCTGCCGGAGAGGCCGGCGGCCTCGCTGCCCCCGTCCTCCCTGCACTTACCTAGCAGCTCCCGGGGCCTCCTGGCTTCCCGGCTTCTCTCCCAAAGGAGCAGCCGCTGTTTTCCCAGAGCTGCCCCTTCCTCCATCCCCAGGGAGCGTCTGCCGCCCCGTTTTGCACTGTATTACAGCTCTAACCATTCAGGATTGTGAATTCCTGGGAAAAAAAGTAATTTTCATCCAGCAAAATCAGAGGAGACATTAATGCAACAGTTAACAGCAACTAACTGCTGGGGGGAGATGTCAGCTTGCTTGTTCTGTTTATGGCCTTTATGCAATTCCATCAATATTGATGTGTGATGCCTTTGATTTTGACACTAATCATTGCTATGAATTAAATTTGCAGCCATATAATTAGGACTGCTATTAATAGGGCCTCAAGCTAAGTACTGCTGTGCTAGTTGTCTCTTTCCTGATGGAAAACGGCACCCGCGGAACTCGGCTAACGTGGTTGCCTGGTGGATGCTGAGATTGATGTGAAAATTACCCTCTGTGTTGAGAGGGGCTCTTCTACATGGCCTGTGTTCGGGAAGGGCCTGACCTGGAGAATTCCCGGAGGGAGGAAGACCCTGGTGCCGCACCAAAACTTTGCAGGGTTTTGCTGCTTCTCTTTAGACCCTATAGACTTAGCATGAGAGAGAAAGAGTGCAGGAAAAAAAGAGTAAGCTCCGTATCTCAGGTCTGAAGGGAGGCCATTGCAAGACTTATTTCCATTTTAGCCGCCCTTCCTCATGCAAATGTTTCCATATATATCTCTACCTTGTGCAGTTTCAGCTCTTTCTCTCCCCTTCTGCCTTCCCAGCTCCATCTCTGCAGCTGAGCGCGTGGCTAGGACAGCAGCATTGCTCACCACTAGAAATCAATCTTGTATTTCATCCCAGGAGGTGTGTATCTTATTAGATCTAATAAATCAGAGAAGTGCCCTTCATTCAGCTTGTCAATGGAGGACATTGTTTGTGATCAGGAATAAATAAATGTCTCTTCTATGTGTGCCGGTGCACGGGCGAGGTGTTATTTCACCGTGGGGCTGTTTATGCCTCTCTGAGAAAAATGAAGCCGGCAGCAACGCGTGCGGGCGCCGGCGGCTCCCACGCGGCGGCAGGGCGGCGACTTTGCGGCTGCTGCCTTTAACCTGGCACTGAATTACTGCAGCGCTGCCGAGGCTGGAAGGGGCACGGACATTTGGGGTGTCCTCTCAATGCTGCTTGCATTACAGCCACCCAGGGTCTGCCTGCAAGCTGGCCTGGGGCTTCCATGGACTGTCCAAAGGAGCTGTAGGGTCCCTTGTCCGTCCCCGGGGCCCTTCTCCATCCTCAGTGTCCGCTCTGGTGCTGCAGGCAGGAATTCAGTAATGGAGCTCTTGGTTCTTTCTGGCTTCAGAGGCGCGGGGTGATGTTTGCCTCTAATTCATCCTGTTCCTCATGGATAAAGGAGCGTCATCCGTTGTTCTAAGGCAGTGTAATGCGCTGTCCCAGTTGTAGCTGCATTTGTACACGGCTGCAATCAATTCTGGCATGCAAGGTGACCTGCAAAGAGCTGTTTGGGATGTCTCTGGGGGGAAAGTGCTGCAGGAGGGAGAAAAAAGTCTTGCTGTAAGTAGAGTTTTCATGATTACAAATGCATTTTTATCTACCTGTTGAATGGCTGCGCGCTCAGGACACGGTGCTGTCTGTCCATGTTTCCAAAGGAAGCGAACGCTCCGCCTCTGTGGGGAGCAGCGATAACTGATCGGATTACTCAGCCAGGGGAAAAGCAAACTTTAAATGTGTTGTTACTTTGTGGTATGTGATAGTTTTATTCAGCTTGGCTGCTTTAACTTGTTCCATTAGTGGGAATAAAATAGGTCTTCACAATGAAATATACATCAGGACCTGTCCTTATCTGCCTCCGTGCTATGGATGGTTATCTTATCCTTTTAATTTCCCCGTAATTATCACCCAGGCTGTTCTGAAGCACTAGGAAAGAAGTCAGTGGCATCAGCGTGTGGAGGAGCCCAGAGGACACCAGACAGTTATTGAACAGATGAAAATCATTTGCTGGCAGAGCCTTTCCAAAGGAGCTTCCAAGTTTGGGGAATAGGTTGTAGCACTGGATGCGGTGCTGCCTGAGCACCTGAACCCCACATGGATGCTCTCAAATCACAGCTCCAGCAAATGAGGCTCCTGAACAGTCCCCCCAACTCCCTGGTCATCCCTTACGGTGCTTGATGTCAATAGGCAGAGCGGGAGCAGTGCTTTTGAGCTGGAATGTGCGCCGGGAAAGCGGGAGAGGGCTCCAAGCTGGAGAACCGCACGCTCCCGGGTAGGTCATAGTTGGCTGGTCAGTGTTTAAGAGAAGCTAAATTTGCCCATCAATACTGATGCAGATGAAATGGGAGCGAGAATGACAGAGGAAATGGAGTGCTTTCGGGAGAAGAAACATTATTAATTTTCTCCTCCTGCAGCTCCTTGGAGACACATCTGCTTAAATGGCCTGATGAGCATTTAAAGTAGTCATTGGGAAGCAGAGGAAGGTGACGGGCGCGCGGGGCTGCAGCCCGGCAGCCGAGGGCTCCCTGTGGCCGTGGCCGTTCCCAACCTCCCTCCTTCGTTCTCGGTGTGTTTGTGACATCCCTTTTTTCCCATCTTAATCCCCTGGCTCAGGGGCACGGTGTGACAGCTCCCCACTCATTAGGTGTCTCCAAGAAGTCACAGATGATGCTAATCAGACAGGAAGGGAGCCGCATCGCATGGAAAGAAGAAAAATGTGAGGATACCGTGAGGGTGAGGATTCCTGGATTATTCTTCGCATTTTATCCCCTAGTTCTATTCATCTGAGATGGGATTCACCAGGATCAGCCTGTCATCCTCCTGCCTGCGCCTTCGCGGGGTCTCCCCGCCACGTTTTCCCTGTTATTTTTTCCCTTCCTTTTGTTTGGTTCCGCGTCTTTGTATCAAATAGATACATGCGGATGAAAGTGATGTGCATTTAAAATGAATGTACACATCATACGGCCTCCCGATTATACAATGTGGGTTTTTTTGTGGTAAGCTGCTAAATTATTTATTGTGTGCTGGGCTTTAATCTCATAAACCTGCCTGCAGGCCCTATGCGAGGCAGCCGGCGCGTCGGCGGCAGCGGAGGAGCGCGGCGCTCCGAGGTGCTCCTTGCTCCTTCCCGGCCCCTGCTCCCCCTCCTCGGCTCATTAAAAGCAGCAGGGCCTGTTAAGTTGGTTGTTGCCACTCACTTACGAGTTGATTTGCATTTGCGGCGTGCGGAGGATGCCAACCCCGAGCTCGGCGCTAGCCGGAGAGAGCAAGAGTCAGTCCCCTGAGCTGCTTAAAGCAAAGAAAAAAAGGGGCGAGGAAGAGGCAGGCGGGTAAGAGAGGGTCTTTGCAATAAGCACTGCTGTGCCTCCAGCTGGGAGCACTCACCTCCGAGGGGCTCGCGGCGCTGAGCTAACATTTGGCTGACTAATGCGCTGTTTGCTTTTGCTAGTCATCCTGCAGCCAGTGGCCTATTAGTGGAAAAACAGAGCGTGCTTTTGGCTTGCGCTCGGTTTCCGCGTCTCCCCGACGCCTTTTGCTCGGAGCTCGTGAAGCTCCTGCTCTGGGAGACGCTGCTGCGAGTGCAGGTGGGTGTGCGGAGCCCAGGGGCCGGCGCGGCGCGGGCTGCTTAAATGGGTGAGTGGCAGAGCTGGATGGGATGTCGCTGTGGGGAGAAGGTGTGGAGGACTCCTGGGCTCCCTCACTCCCTTTGGGAAGTTGTTTAGGAACACGGTGAGGAATTAGCAGAGCCCAGGAGGGGCAGCCTGTCCCTGGGCTGCTTCCCTCGCTGGGGACGATGGTTCAGTGTTTGAGAACGAGCAAGGTTGACTTTCCTGCGGCAGCCCCGCGGAGCCGGCGTGCGGGCAGCCCCACGCCTGCTGCTCCAAGAGCCTCGAGGAGCTGCTGGTGCCTCCTGCCACAGGGCAGTAACAGTCTCCTTGTGGAGCCCTTTCTGCACAAGTGCAGCATTTCTCCTTTGCACGTGCCGCTTTCTTCCTTCGCTCTCCACCAGCAGATCTTTACACGCCAAGGCGGGTCCTGCCTCTGCTCTGCCACGTTTATCCCTCCATTAAGTGGCCAGGGCAGCCCCACTGCTTGTGCTGCTGCGTCCTGACGGGAGGCTCCCAAGGGCAGAAAGGCTTCGAGTGCAAACGCACCCATTTACCTATCTGCAGGTAAGACCAAGTGCTGTTTGCTGGCAGAGGGACCGCTTTCCCTGGAGGGGACACAGATTTTAACACAGATTTCAGTCCCCAATCGATGCAGATCAGGAATTCCTTCCTCCCCTGGGAGTGGCTCAGCAAATGAAATATTCATCGTGAGGAAGGATGTATTTTAAGAGCCTAGAAAACGCAGGGCCCTGCACCGAGCCATTGTTCTCCCTCCCGCGCCGTGGACCAAGTTAAGACTTTCTTAGAAACGCGCAGGTTAAAAGTTTAAAAGCTTAAGGTTTCATCCATAATTCATGTCCCGGGAAGGCTCCACTTGCTCCCGGGAAGCAGCGGCTCTGTCCGCAGTGCCGCTCGGTGGGGTGGCCCTGCACGGAGCTGAGCACCCGCTGCCTTTCCTTCCCGAGGCCAGGAGATGCGGGATGGCTCCGGGGGCCTCCTGCCTGCCTCATTGCTTTGAATGTGCTCAGCAAAATGCCCCTTGTGCCCCAGGCACCTCTGTAGCACTGGGTATCAATGAGATAAAACAACTGTGAGAGGGTGGTCGCACGGGGCTGGCTGCGCTCGGCATCGGCCCTGGCGCGGAGCGGAGCCGTGGCCGCTGCCGCTCACCGCCCTTCACCCCTGGACGGGGAGCACCGAGAGCTCCGGCCTTAGGGGGCCTCCTTTTCTCATGACTCTCTCAGCCCTCTCAGGCTCTGTATGGAAAGGATGGGCTCAGGCGGCCGCTTGCGGTGGGGAGGCCGAGCTGGGCGCGGGGAGGCCGTGCCAGAGCGCAGCCTTCCCGGGGCGCTTCCCTCGGAGGCTCCGGGCCCAGCAGGAGTGGCACGGATTAGAGTGGGCCCGTCTGGGCCGACAGCTGCTGCCTTCGCCGATCCCTGCACCTCCAGAGCCATTCCTTCAGAGTTTGCCAGCGCCGGGCTGGTAATGAGGGGATTAATGCAATCCCCCCTCCTGCACCCCGAGCTCCTCGTGCAGCTGCTCTCTGCGTGTTCATCTGCGGGGTTTTGGGTGGCGCGATGCGCTCTGCGGTGGCGTTGAAGCTGGGCACGTCGCGGTGCCATGTGGCTGTCCTGGCATGCGGGAGCTGCCGAACCTCCGCGGTTGGTGCTCAGGGGGCAGGCACCTTCTGTCGTGGCAGGAAAGGCAGAAACGTCCCTACAAGAGCAGGGAGCGTGTGCGTGGTTGGAGGGCTCATGGATTGAAGGCACCGTTCCCGCCGGCAGCGCCTGCAGGGGATGCAGGCAGCACCGTGACCCGGGGAAGTTGGCACGGAGGCAGCCCTGTCCCCGGCCACCCCTGCCGTGTCTGCACAGGGCCCTCCTGCTGCCGCTGAAACGGGAGCGTCGATGCAAACGGGGCTGCAGGAGGGACCGGGCCCCGCTCACGGCACAAACCTCCCCGCTTGGAAACCCCAGTTTCGGCAGGGCAATGGGAGCAGCCAGGCACGCTGCATCCTGCCTGGAAAGGGCCCCGAGCCCTCGGGAAGCAACCTGGGAGAGGGGCACGTGGCAGCCGCGTCGGGCACCCGCGCGGGAAGCTGCAGCCTCCCTCCCTCCGAGGAGCTCTCGGCGGTGGGTGGCTGCGTTTTCCTTTTAATCTCTGCCAAACCTGTTTCAGATTAAAGCAAATGCTGCTGCATATCAGTTTGTCAGTCACTCTAAAGCTAATCTCTAAAAATAATCTCTCACCGAGCCCCTCTCCCCCCGCCGCCCCCAGCCGGGCAGTAATTGTTTCAAGACATGTCAGCCTCTGCTTAAAGTTTCTGTCAGATTTCCTGGAGATTTGTGGAGAAAATAAAAGGCTGGGTGGTTCCTGCAAGGGCAAGCAAAGGGTGGCCGGGCCCTGCACGGGGGCCTGTCAGGAGCAGGGGGTGATTTGCACAGGAAGATGTACCCGGGAGAGGCGCGTGGGGCAGGGAGGCCACGAGGGGCCTCCACTCCATTCCAAGGAGGCTGTTTGAGCATGAGATGGGGAAATGAGAGGCTGCCTTGATCTCCTGTGGAGGAAGGAATGGGAAGGCAGGATGGAATATTGGGAGATGGGATTTGACTGTCCACATCTTTAAGGAAAATTAGCCTGGAAGCGCCTGGGTTTCTGCTGCGAGACTGCACCTCACGTCCTAATTAACAGGAGCAAATACAGGAGCTGCGCTGTGCGCGGGGCACGCGTGTCCGTATTTAATTATATAACAAAAGCCAGGTCTGGTACGGGAGCTCCCGGGAGCGGCAGCGCCGGCGATGCACAGTGTGCCGCAGCTCATTTAAAAGCACTTTGATGAATTTATTAACGAGGCGGTGGATCCCTGCGAGCCGCCTCGGGGGCGGTCGGCCCGGACGCACGGCAAGGTGGGTGCTGCGTCCTTGGCACCGCTGTCCCCAGCTCCATTTCCCACCTAACAAACCCTGGGCTCCTGCGGTTGCTTCGTGCAGCAGGAGCAGGCGGACGGGGCGCGAGGACGTGGCGGGAGCTGCGTGGGAAGCGTGGGAGCTGCGGAGCGGCGCCGCGGGGAGCTGCCCTGCTCCCTGCCCGCCTCCCGCTTCCCCATCGCCTCTCATCCGATGTCTCATCCGAGCGCAGGTTTCTCCCTGCATCTTCCAGCTGTTCTCGTACCTCATGAAGCAAAGGTCAAGGCCTGGCCCTGCGGCTTCGCTTTGGAATCAGGCGGTTGCAGGGGCTGGAGCTTCGGCCGGAGCGTCAAGCGCAGCTGCGCGAGCTCTGCTTGTGCTCCATCCTTTGCTACCTGTTGCCCAGCACACAGCACAGACCTGTGCATTATTTATCTGTACTGCAGTAACTCAGTGCTGCTGCTCTTCTTGCACAGCCCCAGAGTAGGATGGAAAATAAGGGTTCACTTAATGCCCGGTTTACAACTGGAAAAGGAGGACGCAGTGACTTGCCCGAGGACACGCCGTGACGGCTGCTAGAGCTGCTTTGGGCTCCTGCTTCTTGCCTGATGCTCTTGGTAAGCCCCTGTGGCTGCAGTTCTGCTTCCCGGCTCTAGCGAGGTGCCTGATCCGCTGTGGCTGTGTGGGGGCCCCCCGGCCACAGCGCATTCCCACAGAGCGGGACCTGCTCCAGGAGCATTCCCGGGAAGGCAGATGGCCGGTTCTCCCGCCGTGCACAATCTGGTCCCGCTGCGCTCAGCTGGAGGTGAGGGCATCCGCGTGCGGGGGAGCTGGCACAGCCTCTGCTGCCTACGGAAGAGCTGAGCCCTTCGGAGGGGCTGGGGCTTGTGGATGCTGCGGGGAGCTTCACCCCGAAGCCAAAGGTTCGGCCACAGGCCCAGCTGGGAGTATTAAAGCTCTCGGTCTTGCAGTTACCCCAAGCCCAGCGCAGCATCTGTGGCCAAGCAGCCTTTGCCTCAAAAGCTCTTCTGAAAGCGGTTGCAGTGACTGGAGAGAGGCAGCAGCCACGAGTGTCCTGGGGACTCTGCCTGGTAGGGCTGCCCTGGGGAGAGCGGGACGGAGCCTCCGCTCGGGACGTGGGACCGGGTGCCCTGCTGCTTGTGCCACCAAGGCCAGCTCTGCTCACGGAGCACGCTGGGCGTCGGGCTAATGACCCCTCTCACCTCCCCCTTATCCCTTCTGCTTCCCGGTGCCATTAATATCCCTCTGCAGAGCAGGGCACCTTTCTTGCTGCTGAAGAGGTAATTGAAAAAGTCCTGGAGACGTAAATAATTAAGGCTTGTTGTGGCGCACGGGGAACATCCTCCCAAGCGCCCTGTCGGAGCAGGTTAGTGTCCCCTGATTGATGGGCAGTTCCCGTGATGGATGTCTGCAGCGCGGGGACGTTCACATTAAGGTGACAAAGCGGCTGCGCTGTCGAGGACGGCCCAGCCAACGCCGGCTGCGGGGCCAGCGGAGCAAATCCCTTCCCCGTGGGTCTCGGGATGGGCGGACGCGGTTGTTCTCAGGGGGCAGCTGCTCTGAGGGCTTCTTCTCATTCCTGTGTCCTCCTCTGTGGCCTGCTCGGCAGCTGGGACAGCTGCCCAGGCCTGCGGCCACGTGGCCGCGTCCAGAACGAAGCCTTGGGGCCGCAGCTGCACCTTGTGTTGTCAGTGATTTAGGGCTCCTTCCTGGGGGACGGTGGCGACGGCCTCGCTGCTCTCGTGTCTCCTTTTGCACCCCACCATGGGGCTATCCTGCTGCCTTTGGCCTCAGTCTTGGTGCTCTTTCTGAGGACGACAGGATTCCTGGCAGCAGGCGCAAAGTGCCTTCCTGGATGAGGCAGCGAGCAGGGCCGGCCTGGCTCAGTGTGAAGGCTTTGCCCCTTCCCTGTGTGAAACACCCACAGCAAACGTGGAGCGGCAGGAAAGGGGTCACTGGTCCGGTCGCCGCCGAGGTGCTGGAGGGGATAATCCGACCCTTCTCCTTCCAGTTCAGTGGCTGCCAAAAGCACCAGAGTGTCTCCCCGAAGTGGCCGTGGAGCAAAGGGCGCCGGGGCGGCAGCTCCCGGGCGCGGGAGCAGCGCCGTGTGCCGGTGCTCCCCGGCGAGCAGGGCGGCTCGGGAGGACGCCCCGGCGCCGCCTTGGGCCGCCGGCACCGCGCTCCGCCACCGCCTTCCCTGCTCAGCCGCTTTCGTGACGTGTTTGCAGTCCCTCGGGACCGGGACACGCTCAGGCACGGCAGCCAGCTCCGTACTGGTATTCGTACTTCGAGAAGCTGATACAGCCTCTGTGCTCCCTATAGGCAGCAGCTCTCGGCGCTGCAGCGGGGAGGAGCGGCCGTGAATAGTGGGAGTGGAGGCAGAAATCCCATTTAGGAGCTTTGTGGTCCGTGGTGTTCGGAGGCTCCGGGGCGATTTGGCAGTGAAAATCAGGGGGACTTGAATGGTTTGGAAAATCTGTCTTTACTCACTGAGCACATGTGCAAATGATCAACAACTTGTGATGGGAGATTCATTCCTTGCTCCCTCTTTCTGTCAGCTTTTATTTGCCTTCTGTTGCCCTTCTGCGCAATCTATAAGCCCTCCTCTTTTGCATGATTGTCTCAATTTGCATTTCCAGCAGATCTACTGACATTTGGCTGGACTCTGGGTGAAACGCTCCTTGAAATGAGCCTGCATGTTGAGTTTGCTCTGGAAAGATAAGAAAGCAAGTGGCAGGGGGGCCTGGGGGGAATTATGCATGTGAAACTGCACTGTGAAATTAGCACCAACAGTCAGACTCTAGGCCAGCAATATTTCTCCGGGATTTGTTTTGGAAGTAGAATTTTTTACCATGGGCAATAGACTCGTCTCCCTCACCCCACTGGCTTTCAATCCCAGCACCAGTCCGTCTGAGGAAGCCAAAGGATAAATTGTCTGCTAGCTCAGTCTGAAGTTGCTCTGTAGTGCTGGCAATATGATACTGAAGAGGAATTTTAATTTCATGCTGTGTAAGAAGAGTGCATGCAACAGTAGCAGCCGTATGGATTTTCATATGAATAGGCGCACAGTATTCCTAACAGGGCAGCACTGTTGTCCCGCAGGTTCCCCTTCTCCTTGTTTCTTGGCCGTTTGCACGTTGCCCTTTGCTGTCCACCGTCGTGGCACCTGCTGGAACGGGGGCACGTCCTTGGCAGACGGGCGCGCGCGCTGCCCATCCTGCTTCCAGCCGCTCCGCAGTTGGCTCCGGAGACCTTTTGTCGCTTGGATTGCTCTGCCATCCGAGCGCGGGGCGGCTTGGCTCGAAACGGGGGCGTTGGGGAGCCTCTCGCGCGGCTTTGCAGGGTCTGAGCAAGAGCGGTTTGGCGACGGCGGAGCCCCTGGCTGCGAGCTCTGCCTCCAGGACGCACGTAAACAGCGCTGCAAAAGCAGCTTTTGCGGTGGGGAGGCAGGTGCCCATGTGGCCTGATGCTGCTCTGGCCTGCGGAGGCCTCCGCAGCGGTGGGTGTTGCACAGCCCCAGCCCCGTGCACGGAGAGCAGGAATTCCCGAGACGCCGTCCCCACGAAAGGCAGGGCTTCATTCCGCTGTGTTGTTGCCACCCCTCGTGTCTCGATGCTGGTAACCTCTTTAGGTTTTACCCAAGGGATGACTTCATCAGTGGCCAGGAATTTCACATGTAAAATCAGCTGTGCTGGCAGCTGTTCTATAAGCATATTTTATTATTTTCTTGGCTGTTTTTTTATTTATTTGTCAGGAAAGGAACCTGGAGTGATTTTTCTTGAGCTTGCTGATCTAATAAATTCAGCAGAGCCATAAAATTTGCTTTAAATAAACTTCCCCTAATAACATCTGCGAGGTGCCCTGCTTTGGCAGTTTCCATGCTAAGCTGCTCATTAATGCGCCCGCAAATGCCCGTGTGTCCATCAGCACCAGTCACATCTGCGAGGCCGGACAGGAGGATAAATCTGCCTGCTGCAAACGCTGCTGCCCGGCGGGGAAGGGCCTGTGCTGGAAATCCCGTGTCCCGCTTGCTCCAACGCCACGTGCAACGGGACAGGAGAGATGCGGGCACGGCAAAGCAGGATCAGAATTAAGAAAATAGAGATTTTTAAGTAAAAACAAGTGTATTTTATCTCATGGAGCCTGTAACTCCAATGGCAGAGCTTGTTCTTCAGGAGCAAAGAGGGGCCAGGCTGGGAAAAAGGCCTCGTGGGCTGGCGCGTTCCCAGGGGTCCAGGAGCGCGCGGAGCTGCTCGTGTTGCTTTGTTGCTAATTGGAGTTGGCTGTAACTGATTTAGAAACGATGGCCTTAGGGAGCCAAGATTGTTGTTTGTGTGTTTGTTTGTATTTGTCTGGAATTAAATACAGATGGGATTAAGGAAGCCTGACTCAAGGAGGAAGTTTTCATAGGGATAAATTCGGGCAGGAGGAGAAAGGGAGAGCGCAGGGGTGCTGCCGTCACCTGGGCTGAGCTCCTGCAGGGCAAAGAAATAGGAACGGGAAGAAATGGAAAGCAAAAAATAAGTGCACAGCAATGCAAGACATCAGATTGCTGGGTGGAAGGACGAACCTGGCCTTTTCTGAAGCTGCTGTAGAATAAACGTTGAATGTGTCAGCTTCATTCTGTCCCTGATATCCCGAGCGGAATTCCCAGCGGTGTGCTGGACTTGGCGCGGGAGCTGGGGGAGGCGGAAGGGGTCGGGGTTATCGGATGGGGTCGGGGTTATCACAGAGCTGGGAAGCTGGAGCAGCGGCTCCGGGTGCTCACGGAACACGTGGCTCACAGGGATGTGCATGGAGCGGGCTCGCAAGCCCCCAAGCCCGGGTCAGCCCTCGAATAACCCCCGTTAGGTGCTTATGAGCTGGTATCTGCCTGCTTAGTAACATCCCATATGTTTGTGTGTGGGGTTTTTTTCTTCTTCTTCTTGTGGGATTTCTGCCAGCTTCCAGCTGGGTTAGAAATGTTCCGAAAGCAGCTGTTCCTGCATGGATTTGGCGCTTTCAGAAGCAGAAATACCGAGGTAGCTCTGCAAATAGCAGGATGGTGCTTGCAGCCGTGCAAGGCAAGCCGCTCTGTCCCCTGCCACCCTGTTGGAGTAAAGGACGGTGTCTGCTGTCCCCTGGCTCCTCTCATAGACCATGGGAAGGGTCATCTGCTCCTCAGCCCCTCGCTCCGACAGCCCGACCGAGAGCAAGGGATGGTGCAAATTTCTGGATTTCACTTAAATCCATATTGATGAGTTGCATCCAACCAGGGCTCTCTGCTTGCAGTCAATAGTTCATACCCAGTCTGTCCATGAAGGAAAAAAAGCAAGTTTGAAGGGAGGAAGAGGAATTAGCTTTGCCAGTGCAATGCAAGCAAGCATCTGGGCTTGCTCTCCTCAGGGGCTCCTCTTTAAAAGGAGCTTTTGAGCTGATAAATCATTTTTGTTCCTTTCTGTGTAAAGAAATCTCCCTGGCTTTGATACAAAGGAGCAGCTCGGCTGCTTCTGCTGGGTTGTTTACAGACCTCGGCGCGAGGAGGGAGCGGAGCAGAGCCCCGAGCCCAAACATGGGCAAAGCCGGGCAGAACCTCACTCATTTCATCAACCCTTGGCCGCCATCAGCACTAAGAGTTAGAGCTGCAAAAACATATATGTTTGCCTCTTGCATCCCGCAGCGTGTAAACATCTAGTCCTCAGGAATGAGCTCGGCAAAGAGGGAAAAGCAGGCCTGGAGCTGGCGGTTCCGCTTTCTCCCCGCAGAAAGCGGCTGGCGATTTTGCAGGCTCCCACACGCAGGAATTTGCCCTCTGCAGCAATGTTAACCAAAACTAACAAAGTGGAGGCTAAATACCTTTTTTTCCAAAAACAACCCCCAAACCCTTACATGGCACAGAGGGAAGATTAAAAGTCTGCTTAGAAAGCCCCAACAAATCTCTCCCAGAAGTGCCCCTCTTTCACATGCCGCAGCAGCCTGTCTGAAAATGAAAGATATAATTAGTCCAGAAGTGGAATAGTCTGTAATTTATGTCCTAAAATGTTTTTAAAAATATACTACAGAAAAAAAAAAAAAAGAAAACCTTAAGCAGTTCAGCTGCTGGGAAATGGGTTAAGTGTTTGAGGTATCTCCTAGGGTTGCTGACTTGGTTTCCCTGCTTCTCTTTGGCATCTGCGTTCTCCATTCCCATCCGTCTGCTTTGGCTCCCTGGATTCCCCATGGGTGGGGAAGGCGGCCGGAGAGGCAGCCACTCCATGGGGCTCCGTGTGGATGCGGGAGCACGGCAGTGAGGATGCACGAGGATGAGGACGGCGAGGGGACTTGTTTCAGTGTCGGGTTGCTGAGCCACGCGCGCCGTGTTTGCCTAACCAGCTAGACCTGAGTGGCTGTTCAAACAGTGCTTTTCTGCCTGGCGTTGGCAATCAGGGAGCTAATTACACTGGATTAGGGTTTTTCTCTTAATTACATGAAAAATGTAGCGCGGCTGATGTTCATGAGGCTGCAGGGATTAAGGTGGAAGCCGTGTGTTTATCTGCGGGTCAATGATGGGAGCGGAGGCAGGAACGGGCTGCGGCTTCGTCCCTCCTTCCGCATCCCCAGCCCCTCTCCCGCGGTGGTTTGGGCCCCGATGAGGGTTTAGCTGGGCTGGCCGGTGGGGCTGGAGGACACAGAGGGACGGAGGGGTCTGCAGAGGATGCAGCCATGGAGGCCCCTGGTCCCAGCCACACAGCGCTGGATGCAGCCCCTTTCCTTCGGGTGCTTTGGGATGCAGCCCCATTCCAATCCCTGCCCAGGTGAGATGGAGGAGCAGGAAAAGCCCGGTGCGAGCCCGGCATTCCCCATGGCAGCCTGTGCTTCCCGGCACAAACGGGCTCTGCGCTGCGTCCCTGCTGCCCCCGGGCACGGGAGGATGCTCTGCGAGAGAAACCCTGCGTGCTCCTGGCGCTGCCCTCCTCCAGCTCTCCTGCACTTCCAGCTACTTCCCAGCTGCAAGGGAAGGAGCGGCTGAGAGCGGCACAAAGCAGGGGTGGGTCGGGGGAGGAACGGCAGGGCTGGCCTTGCAGAGGCTGCCGCGCTGCCGTGTGCCGCGGAAACTCCTACCTCGTCCCTTTCTCCAGGAGCCCGGTTCTCAGCCGCTTTGATGATCTCCTCGCTCAGTGCCTGCGCATGAAGCCTGCGAGCAGCAGAGTGCTGGTAACGAAGTGATGCCTGTTTCCCAGGGAAGCACCGAGCCATCTCGTTTAAAAATGAGACAGGAGAGCGAAGGGAGCAGGGTGCTCGTGGCTGCACAAAAGAAGGGCGCTGCACACCAGGGCTTTGCTCAGGGATGGCTCAGAAGCGAGCGAGTTTTGCTCAAGCTGCAGCCCTGGGCTCTCCCGCGTCCAGGATGAGCCCACGGGATGCTCTGACCTCGCACATTCCCTGGCTCGTGGGCAGCTTCGATGCTGCTCCAAGATGCGGGAGCGAGAGCCCCAGTGACCGTCCCTGTGCACCGAGCGCGGCAGGAGAGCGGCGCGGCCTGCGGTACCCAGACCCCGGAGCCCTTGGGCTTTGCCTCCTGCTTTTGCCTGTGCCCTTTTCCCTGCCCGCTTCCCGGAATGGGAGCAAGGGGAATGACGTGGTGCCCCTCCCGCTGCTTCCTCTGGTGCCCAGGGCAGCTCTGGCCTCTCGCAGGCGGCTTTGCCTCCATCCCTGGTTTGCACCCAGCCATCCCGGGAAAGCAGAGCAGGATCCGGCTTCTCCGGAACAGATTCCCCAGTGCTGGGCTCCACGGAAAGGCAGAGCTGCTCATCTTGCGTCCAGAGAAACGCAACCTCATCTTCCCAAGTCTTCCAGCCTTTCCAAATTTCATTCTAATGAATCTGTCTCCAGAAGAACACTACTTAATTAATTAGCAGTTCATTTGCATGAGGTGGCACATTATTAAAGTTCTGCTGCTGCAAGTAGGGCTGTGACAAGGTGTGAGCTGACAGCTTTTCAAATAAGAAGTCTTTTAAAGAAATGATCTTCTGAACTGGCAGCTTTGTTCTAAACGAGCCTCTCCCGCAGTAATAAATTAAAGACATGGGGGCTGCTGATTAGTCTCTGCATGGCGCCTCTGCACCATCCGCCCTGTTTTATCTTAGGAGATCGGCTTTCCAGAAGGGTGGAGGGAGCAGAGAGGATGGGAGCAGGAAATAAAGGCTGGGGAGAGACCTGGCAGCAGCTTCAGAGCCGTCTTCTGCATCAGGGTTGATCTCTGGCACCTGATGTGGTGGCTGAGCTGCAGCTTGAACCCGACTATCAGCTGCTTTCACCTCCCAACAGCAGGAGAAGTGTGGGAGTTCCTGAGGCCGGAGAAGGGAGGATTTGGGCTGTCTTTAGCAGAACCTGGGCCACGTTCTTCCTTCCACATCCAACATGGCCTGACCCGCATGCTCAGAAGCAGCTTCATGGACTGTAGATGTGAAGATCCTTGGATTTACTTCATTGCAAGGGCCGCCACCCAGGAGATCCCTCAGCTTGCAGAGCCTCCAGGGAGGTGGAATGGGCTTTGCCTCCTGCTTTTGCTTTGTGCCCTCTTCCATGCTGGCTTTCTGGAATGGGAGCGATGGCTGTTCCTGCAGGGAGCTGCCATCCGCCAGGTTGTGACTTTAAACACAGAGCCAACGTTCCCAGCCTAGAAGACATGGGAACCACAGGTGGGTGTAAAAGACATTCCTAGAGCAGAGACGTTTTTGGCATGAGCATTGAATTCCAAAAAGAAAACCCTTAGCTCTATAAATAATGTGGGTCATGAAGCCCTAGGAGAATAAACTGAGGCTTGAGCCTGCTCTCCCTGCCTGCACTCAGCAGAGCTCGGCACCAAGCAGCCCAGGGGCCTCTCTGCTCCTTTCCAAGGTACCGGCTCCTGCCCGCACTCGTGCTGGGGCCGGTGGTCACGGCTGCTGGAGAGGAGGGATCGTCTGAGCAAGGGGCACCATCCATTGAATCCATAGGGAATCCCAGCATCCAAGCAAAAGCTGAGGCGGAGATCTGTCTCCTGGCACCTGGAGCATCTCTTAATGACAGGGAGGGGGTGAAGGAAGAAAATGTCTCCAGAAAAGGAGAATCTGAGGGGAGAGGCTGTCCTGGTTTGGTGCTTTATCTGTACTGCACCAGCAGCAGGAGGAGAAGCTGGGATGCGAGGCTGCGTTTGCCTGGTCAGAGCTTTAATGCTCATTTGATGATGAAAAGCTATAGCAAGAATTAAGCAAAAGGGCCCTAGGGAGCCCTCGAGACCTTCGTTCTGCCTTTACGAGCGGGGAGGAGAGGAGCTTTGGGAAGGATTCAGACGGGTTGCGTCAAGGTGCCCCTGATTCACCCACCGCTGCTGCTTCGAGTCGAGTCTGTCAGAATGTGCTGGGAAACCCAGAGCTGTTGTTCGCTGTCCCGTGGCACTGTGAAATCTGGGGCTGGAGGAGCCCGTGGCCTTCGGAGCAGCCCTCTCTCCTGGGGCTATCTGGAGGCTGAAAGTGGAGGTGATGCCCACGACCATGGGCATGTTCTGCCCTGATTTAGGGGAAATGCACAGAGGCAACGTGACGGGAGGGAAGGAGCCTGGGATGCAAGGGGGCCTCCAGGTAATGAAGTTAATTGGATATGCTGATTTGAATTGAATGTGCGTGTAAGGGTTGTCATTAATTTCCTTACGGACATATGTGTGATTTAAAGGAAAGATACTTAATGGGATTACAGTTCCACTTGAGGTTCAAGGGGGGACTCCCCACGCAGAGCTCCGTGTGCTGAGTGTCGTGCGGGCGTGAGGGAATCCGGGGTGTTGGAGCAGGGTCTCCTCCCTGCGATGGACCCGTGGGACAGGCTCTCGTCCCGTGGCTCACACGGGGCTCAGCAATATCTGCATTAGCAGGTTCAGAGCCCGGATCCACTGCAGGCTCCTCGTACAGTCGCCCAACTTCCCTGCGGTTTGTTAGGGAGCCCTAAGTGCCTCTGACCCAGCTCCCAGGAGCATCAGAAAATTAGCTCATGTTAGCAATTCTCCAGGGAATTACGAATGCAAAGGGTTCTTTACTCACAGAGGAATCTCACATAGGCCTGAAGGGCTCTGGAGAACTCCTTGGGTAGAGATTCGTGTTTCCTGTGCTGGATTCTCCCCTCCTTGAGGATGCTCTGTGTGCATCTGAGGACCACGCAGACCCTGGCATGGGGACGTGGGAAATGAGCTTGTGGAAGAGGCACGTTCGTGAGCGGGGTGGAGAAAGTGCCTGGGCCTCACAGGCGTCTTCGCCTCCTTTTGAGCGCGATGGGACAATGGTCTGCCTCGGTGAAATTGGATTAGCAAATGTGAATGCCTTCTGCAAAGATTGCTTGATAGAAGCACACGCAGAAAGTCCGGGCTTGTTTATTTATCTTGTCTTGTCTTTGGGAAGCTTTTGCATTGCTGAATCTCCTGTTCATGGAAATTACCCTTAGTAGGAGCTGCTGTTAGGAAATTACCTTTAGTCTGGGGAGGAGAAGCTGTGCAAAATCCCTGATGGAAAGGGTAGGGAAAGGCCATCAAACCAATATCCTGCTCCAGCCTGATTCAAAAACCTATTTCCAGCACTGAAGTAAGAAACCCTGCAGCTTTGAAGGCATTTTTTTGGGGGGGAAACGCTCAAGAGCTGATACCTGCAGCTGTTGATGTCCAAAAATTGTGGTAATTCTACAAAGAGATGTCTTGGTAGTAAAGGATGTTCCATATATTGCCCTCAGTGCCTATAGGCAATGCTCTGGTGTGACCGCTAGACCAGAGAGCAGCCTATGGCAATGTCCATTATTCACAAATGCTGCGTTATTGTGTGTGTTTTAGGTATCTTGGATTTAATGCAAGCTGGGTAAAATACAGCCAGGATGCAGGAGGCTGGAGCTTCTCATCACCTGAGATCCCTGAAGGGCTCATGCGCTTATCCCCGTGGGTGCTCGGCGGCAGCGTGTGCGCGGCACAATGTGGAATTCTGCTAATCTCTTAGGATAATGCCGAGCTTAGGGCTGCAGTCGCTCTGGTGCGGGTATTAGACGCACAAATCTCCGCCGGGCCCTTGCAGAACCGCGGTCCCCGCAGAGCCTCCCGCTCCGCGGCGTGCGCGTCTCTGGCCTTCGGGGGGTGGTGGAGTTAGGGGGATAGGGAAGCCTGGGGGCCCCGTCCTGGCCCCTGGCGGCAGCGTTTCCGCAGGCGGCGGCGGCCCCAGCCCCAGGGCACGGAGCAGGTGGCACGGGACGGGTCCCCTGGTGACAGGGACCCCCCAGCGCGGCCCACCCTGCCGAGAGCAGTAATTAAATCACAATAAGACGCTTTAATGGGAGGACTTCCGCTGCTGTTGCCATGGTAGCAGCTTTAAACAGCCTCTGTGGAGGCTGAGGAGGCTGAGGAGGCCATGGTGGAGGCTGCGGGGAGGCCGTGGTGCTGTGGTGGAGGCTGCGGGGAGGCTGCGGTGCAGCGGTGCGGGACACCCTCCACGGGGCCTCGTGCTCCACGGGCTCCACACAGGCTTTTTGCAGGTTTTTGTTGCCACCCGTGGCACGGCCTCGAGCCCAGGAGCGCGGTGTGGTGCCGAGGCTGGCACGGCAGGAGGTCGGTGCAGCGGGACCGCGTGTTGGGACCCGATGGGAGCAGACATCCCCTCGGAGCTCTGCACGGACCCGCGTGCTGGGACCCGATGGGAGCAGACGTCCCCTCGGAGCTCTGCACGGACCCCTGTGCTGGCATGTGAAGGGAGCCGACATCCCCCCGGAGCTCCGCGCTGCCCTTTCCGAAGCCTGGGAGCCTTGCGGAGCGGCGTGTCGCAGCCCCTTGCCGCCGGAGGGGCGGCGGAGCGGCCGCGGCAGCAGAGCCCGGCGCGGCAGATGGCATCGCCGCCCTGCGAGGTGCCGCCGGCGAGGGGCAGTCCCTGCGCCGCCGCGCCGCAGCATCCGTGTCGCCGGGAGCCCCGGCGCCGCCGGCGGCCGCCACGGAGCCGCTGGCGCACGTGGCTGCTCTAATCTCCCTGCCTGGCGCTTGCCAGGGTTTTCAGCTTGATGTTATGTAGACACCGTGTTGCAATCAAATGGCTACTCAAATATGCAAATCCTGGTAGGAAAGACAATGTAAATTGTTTGTTTATCCTCCTGCCTCCCCCTCGCGCGGCTCCCAAGGCCATGAATTATTAACTTTTGGAAGGGATGATAGGTTCTCAGCAGCAGCAGCTCCTGGTGGCCACGGGATTTGTCACGTCTCGGGCAGCCTTTCCTGCAGGGCCGGGGAGTTGTCTTTTGGCGTGGAAGATTCCTGCAAGCAGGCTGGGAAACCAACGGAGCCATCTGGCCATGGGGTTGGTCATTGCGCTGAGCAGCACGAGCTGCGCTCGTGTTACCTCGCAGAGCCCTGCCGAGCTCAGCAGGAGGGGATGGCAATGTCATCCCAGGATCCTGAAGCAGAGATGCTGTTTGGGGGCAGCAGGAGGACGTGGTGGTTGTTACGGGCCAGTTGGCTCCTCAGATGGTGCTACGTGAGAGCAGAGCTGGTTGTCCTTCCCAAGCAGCCTGCAGTAACGGTGCAGAGGGGTGATTTTCATCAGCACCTGGGTTCTTCAGGACGTGCCATTCTGTTTTGCTTCACTTTGCTTTCACTGTTGGATGCCTATGAGTGCTCAGAGCACAGTGGCTGTCTGCAAGCTCACCTGCCAGCAGAAAACTCTCCTCTTGCTTCACATGGACTAGGGAAATAATGTTAGTCTTGATGCAGAAACAAGCTCTGCTTTAGTTCTTGCATGTTCCTGGCGCTTGCCAACTGTCTTGGCTTCGCATCTCCAAGTTGCAAACCGTGATTTTAAATTTGTTTCTTCTTCTTACCTTGTCCTCCCCCTCTCCCTTCTCCCTGTCCCCCTCCAAAAAAAAATTGGAATTTGGCTGCTATGAAGTCACCTGTTTGTGCTTTTTCCAGATCCGAGCAGATGGTCCTCCCCACGGTGGAATTCAGTATGAAATGGTCACGGTTTTCAAGGACGGGAGCCCTATCCTTCGAGACATGGCCTTCTCCATTGACCAGAAGTACCTGTACGTCATGTCGGAACGGCAGGTAGGACCTTCCTCTGTATCTGCACGTCTGCAGCTTCCTTCCACGCAGAGCGTGGACTCGGTGCCTGCTGGGCTAAGGCTGCCTTGGCTGTTGAGCAAGGGATCAGGTTCCACCTCCGAGCGCTCTGGGATCCGCTTGTAGACCCCGCAGATGGAGCAGGTACTGAGCAAGTCCCACCACACTGCAGAGTAGATAGTTCCTTCCAAAACTAGCAAAACTGTTTGCTAACTAACCTGAAGCAGTCCTCCGAAATACAATGATTTCATTAAAATATTAATCTCACGGTGGTTTTAACAGGCAGCCTTAGTATCCCTCACGTGCTCATACCAGTGACAAAACAACCAGAGCGGGTGCAAAACAGTTTTTTAGCCAAATCCAGTGAGGATGCCTCCAACTCATCTTTTATGAGGCGAGAGCGCCTTAATATTCATCAAAGTGCTAATTTGCTTAATTGTGAAACAAAATGATGTGAAGAGAATTAGCAAATAATGCAATATTCCCAGAATGTTAATTCCACCTCTGCGGTGAGCCCCGGCCCAGGTACGAAGCAGGGGGCGGGAGGGCCGTTCCTGCCTGCGCTGCGGTTACGCACAGCCTAGGCAATAGGCTGTGTTGATGTATAGCTGCTTCCCAACAAAAAGCCCATGTATCATCCCTGTATCAAACCCATCTTCTTGCTCAGTTAGCAGCTGCTAGGATCAGCTTTATGCTGAAATGAGTTGAGAAAAGTAATTGCTTCATCCTAAATCTGGAGCTCTGCTTAGGCGTCGCGTCCTTCCACGCTCGCCCTGGCGCCCGGCCCAGCCCTGTCTGCATTTCGCTCCAATTTATGTGCAGTTCCTTTGAGCTCTCCATGAGCCTTTCATGTTTCATTGCCAGCTTCTTCCAAAGCAGAATATTTGACATTTGCTTTCACTCCCACAAAGCACAGAAGCAACAGTTGCACAGCCCGGTTCAGGAGCGAGGGGGAAGAGAAACTTTGCTTCCAGCTACTTATCCCGAGCTCTTTAAGCACATGATTTAAGAGGGCTTATTAGGAGCTTTCACAGGCGCTCTTCCCACTGCACCTGCTTTCGAATAGCTCCTGTGGCAAAAGAGAAGTGGTTCTGGCTCCGCCTGTTGGGAGCAGAGCTGGGTTTCGCAGCGTGGCTCCAGCAAACAAACAGCCCCGCCGCCCCCGAGCCGAGCGAGGCTCGAGATGCCCCCGAGCCGGAGACGTGTTGGGGAGCAGCACGACGCGGGCAGCGGGGCGGGAGGAGCGGCGCGGCACCGACGGCACCGGCAGCCGTGGGCAGAATTACGCAGCGCCCGGGCGCCCAAACAGCGGGAGGTGCCGCGGGTCGGCGTCGAGCAGCGGTTGCTGTTTGGAGAAAATGCATGTGTGAATGGGAAGCCGAAAGCAGAGAGGCCCGAGGCTGCGCCTGGGGATTAGGCAGCAGCAAGGGGGTAATATCAGCGCAGAAGGAGAAGGGCGAGGAAGGTTCTGGGGCCCCCAGGAGCCCCCCGGCTTAAGGACGTTCCGGTTCTAAGGGCCAATGTGTGGTGCAACCTGCATCAGCAGCCTCTGCAGGTGCAGAAAAGCCTCTGAGGCTCTGTGCTTTAAGCCAGAAAGCCTGATTGAGGCTTACAGGAAGAAAACGCTGGTGTTATATATATTTATATCTATCTATCTATATATAAAGTGGCTTTATAATAATTCAGTCATGAAGTATTAATTGTCTGTGTGTCAGGAAGACTGGAGCTTTTTTTAATGTCTGCGAGCTCCGTGCATTTCAATTCTGGAGGTCCTGTAGGACAAGAGCCATTTCCCGACGCCGAGGCGGTGGTCCCTTGTGGGTCAGTTCAGCCCTTTCACAGGCACCACTTGGTTTTTGCTCCCCAAAACCTGCTCCTTGCAGCCCCCCAGTGCTCATCCCAGGCCGGGGGCACCGTGCGAGCGCTGAGGAACTGTGGCAAAGGTCTGTGAAGCTCTTGCCAGAAGAACAAATTCTGCTATTTTTAATCCTGGAGCAGGCAGAGGTGCCGCACGGAGACACGGGAGACACCAGGGCGGAATTGCCATCTCTTGAAGACTTCACCGCTTAATCAAGGGCTATAAATAAGAGATTTAAAGCAGCGGGATCAAAGTGCTACAGGCTTTGCTGGGAAGGAATATTCCTGTGCTAGGCAAGAGAAACGTGGTCTGACAAGGCTCCTGCCCTGCTGCATTTCGCTGGTGCCGCTGTCTGGGGGCCTGAGAAAAGCCCAGTCCTCGGCTCTGAGGGAGATCGTGGGGCTGTAAATACTGATGTGCCCTGAAAAGAACGGAGACAACAGAATGCACGAGATGTGGCTAAAAGGGTCTGGAGCCATTAGGATGGGGCAGCGGGGGGCAATGACCTGATGAAATTTTTAGCTGTATTATCTGCGAGTTGAACAGACAGCTGGGGGGACGTAACCCCAGCAAAGTTTAAATCAGGGACCAGGAGAGCGGCCCCAGGGCCAGGGTCCCTGCGCGGCTCGTGCCCAGGTGCCCAGTTCTGCTTGCAGCTCCTGCCCCCAGGCTGGGTTTTCTCTTGTCCTCCCTGTAGCCAGATAGGAATCATTAAGGAATTCCGCTCAAAAGTAGTCTGGGGTGATTACCAACATGCACCTGACAAGCAGGATGTGTTAATTGACGGGAACGGAGCGGCTCAGCCCGCTGGGACACGTGCGGCCTTGTTTCCCTGCCCTGCTGGCAGTGTGGTTGTCCCACCGGCTGGGCCTGGATCTGCAGGATTTATCCATCCAGAGCATGGGAGCGCTGCGATGCAGAGCTCAGTGCTGCACCCTCTGCAGCAGCAGTTCCTCAAGAAGCAGCATCCATGGTGGAAGTGGTGCAAAAGCGCCCCGGTGCAAAGGCGAAGCGTCGTGGGCAGTGGGTTTGTTTGCCCAAATGAGACGTGTCTCAGACCTTGCTCACGTGGTTCTTCCACATGCACGCGAGGTTTGCTCACAGCCCGTTTGCTCTGCTGTGTTTTCCTTCAGATTAATCTATTTTTCCCCTGCCAGATGCAGCCGTGGGGTTCCCCTGTATTTGCTGTGGCATTTTCTTCCCTTTCCAAGGCCTCCCATTCCACAGACCTAGTGCTTCATTCCCAGGCAGGCAACCCGAAATGCTTTGCCCATGTGGGGTCGGGAGCAGGGAAAGTTCGGGGCTGCCTTGGAAGCGTTTTGGTGTCTCCCCGCATGGCCAGACGGACACGGGGCGCTCCTCTGTGCTTTGCTGCATGATCAGAGCAAGGCGAGAACTCTGTTCTCCAGGCAGATAATTCCTCCAAGGAGAAATGTGGAATTTCACATCGCCCATTGCAGCGAGTGCTCAGCTATGAAATTTAAAAGAAAACCTCCGATTCCTCTTTCTCTCTCCAGCAAAGCTTTTTTTTTTTTTTGCTTTCTTCCTCCTTTCCATGCTGCTGTAATAGTTACTCTCCTCAGCAAATGAGTTTGGCGGCTATTGAGCCGGTGAGGAGGGGAATTATTCGCACCGGGCACGAACAGAAAAGAAACATAACTCACAATATGGTGAGGGGAGCTCTGAAATTGCACAAATTATTCTATTTTATACTTTAATTAGTTTGAATTAGCAATGGGAATAGATGCATAAAATGATCCAGTGAAGGGTGAAATGGAAAAAGGGATATGCTATAGAGTATCACTTTATTATTATGAAGTTTGCAGGAAGGAAGCGGCGAGGAGGTGTCGGCCCTCGCCCGCCTGGATCTGCTCCCGAGAGCCCAGGGAGCTGCTCTGCTCTGCCCTGGCCGCCCCGGCTCCTTCTCCGTCCTCCACGTTGGGCTGACCCCGGGGCTGGCAGGGACAGAAAGATGCAGAAAGACTTGAGATCCAGCCTGAGTCTTAACCCAGGCGCCCTAAGTCGCGTCATTCTTCCCCCCGGGCACTGGAAAGTTCTGCAGCATCAGGCTGCCTGAGTTTGCACTTTCAGTATCTCTGTTTTATTGGTTGCAGGCCAGATCAGATGGGGGGAATGTAGCTATAAACAGAGATTCCTGCAGTAATTTTGAGAGGAACGGTACTTAAGAAAAAGAAACAGTCTGAATTCCAGGCCAAGCCTCCAAATTGCCATCCCCGTGGGATGTCTGCATCTTGCTGCAGAGGGAAGCCCTGAAGGAGAGGTGATCTTTGCTGCCTGCTGTGGGCTGCGAGGGACGGCCAGAGCGCGCGAGGGCAGCCGCGGTGGCCGGAGGAAGGGACCAGGGCTCCCGTGGGAAGCCCGGGAAGGTCTCCTGGGAGCAGGTGAGCGCGGGGCGCCCGGAGCGGCCGCACCGCTGCCATTCCGGCGCGGGCTCTGCCGATGATCCCGTGTTTATTTTAGCAGCGCGCAGGAATGCGCTGGGCAGACTAAACAGCGCGGCCGGGGGCTCCGTCCCCGCGACCGGGCGGGCACGAACCCTGCAGCGGCGGGGGAGCAAACAGGGACATCCTGAGCATTTTGCAGCATTTTGCAGCATTTTGTGCGTGTGACGTTACAGGCAAGGAGGGGGCCCAGTCCCGCTTCCCTGCCTGGCACTGCCGGGTGTATCCCAGAGCCCGGAGCTGCAGGAGCAACGTGGCTCTGCAGAGAAGCTTCCCGTGGTGGGAACGGGCTCCTTGCAGCACCGGCCGCGCTCCGGGCGCTTGCTGCCTTCCCTGCCAAACATCTGGACGTGGCCGCAGCCGACGGCTCCTCATCGGGCTTGACTGAGCAGTAGCCTGATCCGTGGTGGCAGCCGAGCGGCTCAGCTGGGATTTCATATGCATCGATGGTGCCAAGTTACAGCTGTGAATATTCCTGTATTCTGGGTTTCCGTTGTGTCCTGGCTGGGACCTTGGTTCCCTCCAAACTTCCTTGAACTTTGGCGGGGCCTGTAACCAAACCGTGCTGGTTTGGGAAGCAAAAACCGAGCTCAATTGGCTGTTTCTGACTTAAGGTGTCTGTTACGTGGAGCATCTCCATAGCCCTGGGCTGCAGAGTGCACCTCGTTCTAGATGCTCATTGACTTTAGAGGCAAAATATGACAAGATGTTTGTGCCTAATGTTAACCCCAGTATGGCCTTGACTGATGGGTTTCTGTTGCATTTGTAAATGCTGCACAAGGAGACAGGGCGTCACCTTTCCTGCTTATCCCAAACTGAGAATTTCTCTTCTTTTAGTCTGAAGAGGTGATAGGGAAATACTGTGCTTGGATTATCCTAATTCTCAAAGGGTTGCAGCCGAAAGGGTTGCACAGGGGTTGGCATGGGTGTTTTGGAGCTGAAAACTCCTTGCTTTGGAGTTTGCCTACCTCCTTTCTCCTGCAATCAGCTAGTTATCTGCTCTGTGTCCTTACAGTTTTTTAATTAGTATTGACGTTTCCTTTCAAAGAGAGACCAAGCTGAGTGCTCGAACACCCAGCCGGCTTATGATGATAACAGCACATGGCATGGGCAGGATGGTGCCCACTGCTCTCCTGCCTGAGGCTCCCAGGGGCCTGCAGAAGATCGAGTTGGACTTTGCAGATACCTAAGATGCTTTCAAAATATCTGGGAAAACGGTACATTTTGCAGCACACCTGGGAGCTTATAAATTTGGTCAGTGATTGACCCAACTGCACGGACATGTGCTGTGTGTGAGAGCAAACACCCCGGCGAGGAGATGTCCAGCACTGCAGCTTGTTTCCCTTGTTTCCTCCTACCAAGCCCCACTTGCAGGCTCTTTCCCATCCCTTTACGAGGTGACTCATAGGCAGGCAACTGTCAGCATCCTGGGTGCTATTAATATCTCGGGAAGAACGTGCTGATAAGGTTTTCTGTTTCTTTTGGGGGAGAAATTGGAGGGGAGGATGGGTGGCCAGACCTTGGTGCAAGTAAACAGACATTCCTTCCATGGGAAAAAGGTGCTCCAATCATTCCTTGTAAAGTGGAGTTTCCAGTAAACTGGAAATGGTTCCTGTAAACACTGGAGCATCCTGGAGGCTAGTGCCTGTCTGGCACCTGGATGGAGTCTGGAGCTGCGTGTCCAATTTCCAGCTCCATCTGGTGACCCGGGGGGGATTTGGACCAAGAGCAGCACGGGGCCCCCGAGCCGTCTCCGCGCCGCTGCAAGGAGAGGTGAGAAAGTCATTTCAATCCCAGCTGGTAATTTCGGATCCTTTCTTAATGGACTGAGTGTGGTCCCCATAACTATAAATTTTCCCGGCTTGGGTCAGTTGAAATTGGAGACTATAGAAGGGCATGGTTTTGTTTTATTTTTTTCACTCTGTGTAATCATATTGATGCCGCAGTGTAACAGTCCTGAATTATGAGTGGCCAGAGAGAAAGAGGGCATCTCCTTAGCTCCCCGTTGTTATTGTCTCTGGGTGCAGAGCAAAATGTGTAGGCTCCGGGCTAGACTGTGTAAATCTCGTTAGAAAGCCATTCCCGGCTAATGAAACCCTGGGAGAGAGGGATTTGGCTTCCCAGCCTTCAGCCTTATAGCAAAGGCTGGAATAAATCCATCTTCAGTTGTGTGTAGGCTGGTCTCGCTCTCCCCCATTGCACTCCTGTGTTTATCAGCGGAGTCGGATGCTGTCGTTGCTCTTGGAGATCAGCCCCGGGTCAGTAATTTGTTGCCTCTGCACCTGAGTGACTTCAAGTGCAATTACCTTCTCTTTTTTAAACAAAAGCAAGCAAAAACCAGCGTGCAAAGAAGCCTCACCTGGTCTTAAACCCTGACATGGAAGCAGCAGACAGACATGCAAATAATTACAGCTCCCCCGCGGCGTGTCGTGCCGCAGCCGGCGCGGCAGCGAGGGCTCGTTCCGGGGCGCAGAGCTGCTCGGGAAGGGAAGTGCCGGGAGAAACGAGCGGCTCCCGCTGCTCCGGGCACGGAGCGGCGGGACGGGCGCGCGGAGGGAGCGCCGGCTCCCAGGGACACGCTCATCCCCGTGCCGCACAGAGGCCTCTGACCCCTGACGTTAAAGCCCATCCTAATGTGCCTTTTAACGACCTAAAGCCTAGCCTATCCTAGCATGCCTTTTATTGACCTAAAGCCGAGCCTATCCTGACGTGCCTTTTCCCCCTGCCACATGCCACAGACTCGGCAGTAGCGATGTGTGCTGCCCCCTTCTCTGCTTTGCCTTCTTTTGCCTGTTTTCCCTCCCGCTCTTGGCACGAGTGGGGGCACAAGGGGCTGTGCTCGCAGCTCGAGGCGGCGGGATAAGGTGCAACCGTGGGAGCTGCAGGAGCAACCCACGGGAGCAGAGCCGCGAGCGGTGCCCAGCTCTGCTGCCTCCTGTCCAGGGCTGGGGCCGTCCTGCCTCGCATGCAGCCGACTCTCTGAAGGCTCAAATACTTTTTTTTCTTACGCTCTGACTAATCTTCTTAATGCTTTACAGCGTCGTGTTCTGTAATTGAATGCATTTTATTTAGAAAATAACATTTAGTGCCACTTTGGATTTCCAATTATTCTTCAATCGGACTTTGAGGGCCTGATGTCTTTGTCGTTTTGATATGCGCAGAAGATGGCAACATCAGAGCAGCCAAACAGCGGATTATTTCCACTGCTGATTACTAGGCTTGTGTGTAAAATATGCAGGGCCAACTTTAGTCTTAGGCATAAATCTCTTGAAATGAATTAAAGTATCACACTAGCAGTAAATTTGTGCCCTAGCTTCCAAGGATGCGGGAAGAAATTACAGCAACCATAGCTGTCAATGAGAGCAATGTGGATGTGTCCTTGCCCTGATGGTGACGGCTCTGACTCCGGGTGTGGACAACCCGGTGCAGGTTTGTGTTGGGACACTGAGAGCAGTGACACCAAAGCCACACTCCAGACAGCCCTGGGGCCTTCGTCCGCCGTGGGCGGCTTTCCTCAGCGAGCGGGAAGCCTCTTGGATGGAGCGGAGAGGGAGGCTCATTTGCTCACGGAAGAGCCCCAGAAAAGAGGAAGAGCCCGTGGTGGGACACGGGGGCTCCTTGGGGCGCAGCCTGCGGAGCAGCAGGGCAGGGATCATTGCAGGCAGCACCCAAGGCGGGTGCTGCTGTTTCCCCGTGCAGAATGAAGCGGGAGCTGGGCCGCATGGAGCCGGGAGGAGCGGGGCCTGGGCCGCAGGCGTCTCCGCGCGCGCGGCGTCTCCATCCTGCCGGCCCCGCTGCCGCCCCGGCGCGCACGGCTCATTTCTCATCCCGAGCCCAGCTGCCGCCGGCGCCTCCCGCCGCCGTGTTCCTGCTACTTGTATGAGGAGAGGAATAAGGAGGGGAAGCAGGGGACTGCAGAGGTTCATTTGCCACTTGTCAGGCTGCCGGTGCAGCAGAAATAGAGTCATTGCTCGGCTCCATCCTCGCCACGGCGGGGCCGGCACCTTTTCCGTAACCACGGTACTTATTCGTGGCCTTGCTGGGGGCAGGGGCTGCCGAGGCCCCCGCTCTTCCCGATGGGCTCTGCCCTTCAGCATTTGCTGCGTGTGGGGCGGCAGGGCCCGAGGCTCTCCCGGCGGGAGCAGGGGAGCCTTGGCCACAGGCTGGATGCGTGGATGAGCCCGGGCTCCGCTCGGCCGGCTCCACGCGCTGCCCTGCTTCCTCCTGCCCGCAATCAGCAGCTCTTGGAGCAGGGCAGGGCGGCTGCCCGGGGAGTGGGGCCATGGGTCCTGTCCCCGCAGCTGTCCCGCCAAGCGGAGCCTTTGGGCAGCTGCTCCCCTGCAGCAGGAGGGCGGCTGGGCAGTGCATGCCCACGGCGGGCACCCGCGCGGCGGGATTTGCACCTGGCACCTCCGTCCGCCTGGGAAACCCGAGCCTGGCGAGCGGATTCTGCCCAGGAATGCGAGCAGAGGCCCCGGAGCCTCGGGGCGAGAGGAGCAGCACGAGGGTCCCCGAGGCCTCAGCAAGTCAGTGGCATCCTCGGGTGTCCCAAGTCGGTGATGGCCCCAGGGAACTGGTTTTCCAGCAGCCAGTGTGAGCTGATAAGGTATGTACATATATACATATATGTATGTCCCAGTACTGCCGGTGCTCATTGCTTCTAGTGGCAACGAATTCCACATTTTAATTAAGACAGCTACGAGGATCCTCCCTGCCATGCTGGAGTTCCCTGGAAGCGGAGAGCTCCCGATTTCCATACGGGCTCATTTATTGTGAGGTTCCAGTTGGAGTCTCAGCCCCGTGGCCTTTCCCCGAGCTGTGGTGCAGGCTCCATAACGATGCCGATGCCAATTATATTTACGGCAATAGATGCAGATGCTCCTGAGAGCAGCCAGGAGCCTCCTTGCCCAGAAAGCCCCTGTCCCCAGTGCCGTATCCAGCCAGAGCTGCTGATGTCAGGACCCTGTTTACAGCAGAGCCCGATTTGGCTTCTGGGGACAAGTGACTTAGCGCTGCAGCGCTCTGAACATTAATGCAGCAATTCGGGAGTTTACATATGAGCTCCGAGCTTCTATCTGCAGCCCGTTGCCTCTGCCTCCCATCAAAGCAGCGCCGCAGCTTCAGAGCCGCTCTTTGATTTGCATCTCCCGAGCAGCAAAACAGCAGCCCGAGGAAAAGCAAGTGGAGATGACAGGGAAGTTCTATGCTCAACCTTCCCGGCTATAGAAGCCGCTGCAGCTTTTATTCCTGCTTAGGGGAGGTCCTTGCCCGGCTTCCCAGGACACAGCCAAGCCGCAGTGTTTGCAGCAGGGAGCAACTATTTAAAGTGCCGACTTGGGGGGTGGCACCGAGCACGGGCCCCAAGGATGGGAATGTTGTGGAGAGGGTTTAATGGGCGAAAACCACCGTGCTGGGGCTGTGCCCTGCCGCTAGCTGTGTGTTTAATGCAGCCCCCGGGCCAGGGCTGGTTCTCTGGCTCCTGCTGGCCCCTCGCCCCGGGGTCCAGGGCTGCCGTCACCCCCCCGGTGCCGCAAGCTGCTCGGGAGTCACCCCAGCACTTGGGAAAGGAATGTTAGAGGGCTGTTATGTAAACGCGCCGTGCCCGAACAGACTGTGTTTTCAGTGTAAATCTGCTGCAGGGAATGATTAAACCTTCATTTGGTCTCTTTTTTATTATTTCATTAAATAAGATTTATACAGGTACAGCCCTGGAAAGGTCATCCGTGCCCGGAGCGCTGGGGAGGACTCGGCGCATTCCTCCCTTTCCACCTCCCTGTTCGCTGGTTGTTCAGGGATGCAAAAGCACCAGACTTGGTGCCGGGGCCGTTCCGGGGAGCTGATTTATCCAGGACCAGGATCTGTCCATACCTGGACCAGGTGCAGGAGCTCCCTCCACGGCTCCCTCGCGCCAGCCTGGCTGCTGGGTGCCGCTCCCATAAAGGACAAGCCCCTTGCAATAACGAGCAATGAGCCTGACTACGCCACTTGCAGTGAGCACTTGCAAAGCCATTTAATGGCAAAATTGGGGTGACTTGTGACACCTACGTGTGCCTGCCGGCCTCGTGCTCTTCATCATAGAAGTTGAAGAGCAGGTGCCCTGCTTGGTGGGCAGGTTTGGGCCTCCTTTGGCAAGGAGGGAAGGGGCACTCAGAGAGCCCTATATGTTATTTTTTCGGCCTCTCCATGATCCCCTCTCCCTTTCAGGAAAGAAGAGCCCGAGCATGCCGAGGGAGGAGGAAGATGTGCTTTAACAGTAAATATAGCCTTGTTATTTATCGATGCAGAGTAATTGAAGTAATTTCACGTCGTTTTTAAAGGCAGTGCCTTGGGATCTAATCTCTCTGTCTAATATTAATGGGTAATATTTGGTTGCCTCGTTCATTCATTACTGTTTTCATTACGACTCTAATCCCATTTAGGAGTCTGTTTGTCATTTTAAACTCCTCGGTTTTATCCTGGCGCGCCGTAATCCTCTCTTACAACCGCAATTGGGGAGCTGCAGGGCTGTGGTTTGGAGAAGGGGCCTCTGCCGCCCCGCGCGTGGTTAGGTGGGGATGCGGCAGCCTCTGGTGACACGTGTGGCCTCAGAGCCTCCGCTTCGGCTCGTGGCCTCCCCTCGGCCCCCGCCGTGCCGAGCCGGGATCCCGAGGAGCCCGCGGCTAATTAGCGTTCCCGGGATCCGACCCATTGTGCCATTAATGAGTCTCTGGCACCGCTCCGACTAAAACAGTCATTTTAATAAGCACAGCCCACTCGTACGTGTTGGCGGAGCACCTAATTACCCTGCTCCCAGCTCCAGCCGTGTTCAGACCTCGCTTTTTACCACTTACTTACCAAAGAGCACGGCAGAGCAGTGCGCTCCTTATAGTTATTCACCTTAATTAATTTTCTGTTCAATGCAGCAGGGCTGCAGGCCGGGTGGCGTCGGCGCTCGAGCAGCCGCAGCCTCGGCAGCTGCTCCCTCTGTCCCCACTCTTGGTTGGTGCCAAAATTCCCTGGTTCTGCCCTGGGAAACCTTTCCCGTCCTGGTGCTCCGGCAGCTGGTGAGAAGCGAAGGGGGCTCGTGGGGCAGCAGAGCCGAGCGTGCCGCAAAGGCCGCTCGGATCAGGGTTTCAGGGAGTTCCTCCGCACGCTCCTGCGGCGCTGTAATTAAATAATCCCTTTGTAGTCATGGAAACGGTGTCTCCGGGTCCTCTCCCACTCACCGTTCCGCTGCCCGACGTCGCTTCGATGCGGCCAGCCCCGTGGCGGCTCCGCTGCCCTCCGTGCGGAGCGGCTGCAGGGCGCGGGGCGGCCGGGCCTCTCCTGGGCATCAGGAGCTCTTAACGGAGCTGGATCGGGGCCTGAGGGCGGCCGCTGGAGCCGCCGCTGCCCCCGCAGCAGCCCCTGCCCCGGGATGCTCTGGCTCTCGCTGACTTCATCAGCGGGAACGTCGGGGCTCAGCCTGGCGCTGCAGAACACCCCCCTGAAGACCTCGCAGGCGGTTGCTGCGAGTGCCGGGAGCACTTGGGTGACTAATCTTCATCCGTGTAAACAGAGAGAACTATTTGCTTTTGCAGAGTAAGTACAGAGAAGCAGAGCCCTTTCCAAACAAGCCCCTGCGCTTCCCGCGGGGCTGCCCCGGGGCTGCCGCGCCAGCGGAGCCGCGAGGTGCCCGGCCCGCGCGCCCCTGCCCCTGTGCTCCTGTGCATCTGCTCCCAGCGGCTCCTCCAGCTTTTGCCTGGCCACCCTGGAGAAAGGATCATTCCTCTGCCTGATCCCAGTGACTCTCTGCTGGATTTTTCCCAAATCAGCGGTGATCCAGGGTGTTTTTCCTGGTTATCCACGAATCCGCCCCATGGCACCTTGTGTCCCACTCTCTCCCAGCGCGGGACTTCAGATACAAATGCTCATATCTCACCATGATAACTATGCTAGCAGAGAAGAGTTTAAAAAGACATAGAACCAAGAGCTTTTCTCTGCTAGCCCTGGGAGGAGGAAGGGAATGGGCTGTCCCGCTCTGTGGTCCCTGGAGAAAGCAGCTCTCAGCCACATGGATTCGCAGTAGCTTTGCGCTAACACATGGAAATAGCCAACTTCCAGTGGGATTTCTGCTGTTTTTCCATTAAAATGAAACATTTTCTTTAGCGTACTGGAGTCTGTTAGGTATTTGGGTTGTAACGATGTCCAGTAGCATCTTGGTCTTATGAGCACTGGAGCACAGACCTGCAGGCACCGCTCTGGAGCCTTTGCCAGCCGAGTCTCGGATCCGGCTCACGCTCTTCTCTGTCCTGTGCTTCTCTTCCCATCTCCGAGCTGGAGCTGTCCCTGCCTGCGGCATCCACTGCTCGCAGCCCTGCTCCGCAGGCTCCGCAGGCTCCGCGTGCCCTCGGGTTTGCCCAGGCCCAGCCGTGCGCGTCCCGCGGCCTCGGGCTCCGCCGGGAGCGCCGCTCCGCGCAGATGCGCGCGGTTCGTGTTGTAGGGAAGGCTGTCGAGTGGGGCTCAGGAAACAAGAAGAATAGCAGCCCTATTGGTGTCATGTTTAGAGAGGAACTGGGTTCTCACTATATCAACAGCACTTGGCGTCAAAGTGGCCTTTGTCCACCGAGACACTGCTGCCTTTCAGCCCCGCGCGGCCCAGCTGCTGCGGCCGCCCGCGCTGCACCGGCACGGCCCCCGGCACGGCCCCGGCATGGCCCAGCACCCGGCACAGCACCCGGCACAGCACCCCGTACAGCACCCGGCATGACCCTGTACAGCACCCCATACAGCACCCGGCACAACAGCCTTTCTCCTGCTTTTCTGCAGGCAGCAGCAGAGCCTTGCCCGAGTGACCAAATGGCCTCATGACTCAGTGTCTAATATTTCCCATTCTTCTCTGGCTTCTGCACAGGTGTTCGAGTGAGTTCCCTGGAGCCTGTGGACTGCTTTTGTGTCCCCCGGTGGTGGCTCAGGAGGCTGGTGGCCGCGGGGCCTGGCGCCGGGCGCTCACCGCGCGCTGCTGCTTCCCTTGCAGGTGTCGCGGGTGCCGGTGGAGTCCTGCGAGCAGTACACGACGTGCGGCGAGTGCCTGAGCTCGGGGGACCCGCACTGCGGCTGGTGCACCCTGCACCACATGTAAGTGCATGTGCACCTTTGGAGAGGTGGGATACAGCCTGGAGAGGTGGGATACACCAGGCAAATGCCCTCCTTTGGAGAGGGTATCCTGGGGCACAAGGGGACACAGAACATAGATCCATGGCAGCAGGGCCCCTGTGCTGAGCTCTCCTGCTCGGGACACAGGCCGGCTTGGCCCGGCGAGCGGGACCTATTAAACGTCGCTGGGAGAGGTGGAAACTCTGCATGGGAAGGCGGGAGCGCATCCGCTCGGGCAGCACGAGGGCGCGGGTGAGCGCAGTGCCGCCGCGCGCAGCAGCCACCCAGGGCTCCGGTTTCCCCCCGGCCGGGAAGCCGCTCTGAATGCACAAGGGGTCTGTCCCGCGGCCCCAGCGGAAGGGGGACGAGGGGAACCCAGCAAGGGGAGGGCGGGCGGGCCCTGGGCACGGGGAATAGAGATCCCGGCGGCCGGGTGCCAGCTCGCACAGCGTCACGGGAAGCCGAGCGGGGTCAGGCCCCGCGCCGCGCTTGGCCCCGTGCCCAAGCGGCAGGTGTTGGGAGGGTGGGAAAGGAGAGGGAAGGCGGCGCGGATGCAAAATCCGGCCTGGATCAGGGCCGCTCTGCTTCGCTCCGGGTGGAAAGAGGCTCGCGGCACCCGGCTCCCTTTCCCGGGCTCGTGCCCCGAATCCTGCGAGCCAGCCGGGAGGTGGGTGAAGGCTGTTATCTTCGCTGGGCAGAGAGAAAACCCTCCATGTGGAGAGCAGAGAAGGGCATCGTTCCCTCTGCCCTTTTGGCCATGATATTTTGCATTAATCTCTTCCCAGCGAGAGCTCCTTGATGCGGCTGCTCAGCCCTCTGCTGAGTTCTCCCGCCTTGCTGGGCTGCTCGCAGCAGTGATTACTTTTTAGCTCTTGTCTTAAGCTCTAGATAATTGGGTTCACTCACTGCCACTGAAGCCTGTCTCACGCTGGTGCAGAGGCCCCGCATGCTGCACAGTTTGTGTTCGGTTTGGCTTCTCACTCCTCCGATTCCTTCATCAGAGAAGTTTTCAGAAGTTTTCTCATACATGAGAAAGAGGGAATTTCGGCTCCTGCTCTGGTAACACGGGTGTTCCAAGGGAGCGAGTGGAAGCCTCAAGGAGGAGGATAAGAAGCCTCTCCAGCCCGCTGGGATTAGAAACCTGCAAGACTCTTCCCTGTGCTGCTCCCTGCAAGTGCCTTATTGTCTACAGCCCGATTTATCTCTGTTAGGGCTGTTGCCATAAATAGTATGATAAAAAAGAACCATTCCAGCAAGTCAATGAGATAAAGGCTCCAGTCAAGAGCTCACTTTAAAGCTATCTTACAGATTCACTTAAACCTCAATAATTCTTCCTTGGGCAGCATTCATATTTAGCTCCATTATATCCCAAAAAAAAGAAGGGCAAGAGGGTGCAGAGAGCAGCAGGACTACGTGCAGGGCACCGCAGGGGCCGCTTGGGAGATGAAAGTAGAAACTCCACTACCTCTTTTCAGAAGGAAATAGCGTCTTGGCCGGGATGATCAGTCACCTTTTTGGTGCTCAGAGAAGAGATTTTGCAAGTTGCTGTTCAGCTGATCTCAGGTAGATCTGGCCTGGTCAAAGCCCAGCTTTACGTGGCGGCCAGGTTGCTGCTAACGCACAGGTTGGGGTGAGAGGGCCGAGGAAGCAGCGTGAGCGACGGCGTTCACGTGAGCAGCAAGGAGGAGCTTCCTGGTGACCGTACCCTGATCCCCCAGCCTTTGCACTGCAGTTTGAGGTAAGGTCAGGATCGATAGTGTTGGAAACTGGTGAGGTCTGCTGATAGTTCATTAACACCTTTAAAATGCCAATATGTGTCGTGCACTCCCAGGAGCGGAGCCTGAAGAGCAGCATTTTCCCCAAATGACACAAGATAGAAAATCAGTGCGGGATCCCGCTGCTGTGCAGTGTTGTCTAGTATCTGGTAGCTGAAGTGTTTCCCTAATTCTTGCTTTCCTGGTGGGCACCGCTCTGTGCCCACGCTTAGTGTTTCCCGCTCCTGGAAGCGGGAATGGGAGCAAACCAAGGGAAGCCAGGAGACGCTCAGGCTGCCACTGGAGGAGCCACCCCCGTTCTTTCCAGCCTTAGGAAGAGAGGATGAACAAGCTGCATATTTTTGGTTAAATTAAAATGGAGGCAGCTTCTCTGACTGCTTTTCACAGCTGCAGAGCTGCAGTTTGGGTGCAGATTATGGATTTAGGGCTCTTGGGAAGGATGCACGGAGGGTGCTGTGCTGTTGGGCACGCAGAAGCTGGTCCCGGGATCCGGCAGCGGCGCCGTTCCCGTGACTGGGGTGTTTCCCGGGCTCGGGCGCACTGATGTGTGCCCACGTGCCAGGTGCTCGCCGAGGGACAGCTGCGAGCGGGCGGACGAGCCGAACCGCTTCGCCGCCACCATCAGCCAGTGCATGAGCGTCACCGTGCAGCCCAGCAGCATCTCCGTGTCCGAGCACAGCCTCCCGGTAGGTGCTGGCGAGCCGGGCAGGGGCCGTTTTTGTGCATTTCCAGCCCATTTCAGGTTCACAACCATCGCTCCGTTTTCCAGCCTTTCTCCCCTCCTGGAAGCACAGATGTTTCTGCCTGAGGTCAGGCTCGCAGAGGGGCCGCTACGGAGAGGACCGGAGCAGGCAGGGAGCAAATCCCCTCTCCTGCCGGCCCTGCTCGCACTTGCCCTGCTCGGGTTTCACTAGCTGCTGAAGGAGAGGCTTTGTTTCCCCGGTCCCCTGGGAGCCGCGTGCCCAGCCCCGCTTCTCCCGGGCGTCCCAGCTGCGCACGGAGCAGCCCCGGCTGCCCCGCCACAAGTGCTGCCACACCTGGGCCCGGAGCAGCTGCCCTCGTGTCCTCCTGCCACGCCAGGACCTCGTGTCCCCCTGCCCAGCCTCCCTGCCACATGTCCTGCCTGTGCCTTGGCCATCCGCAGCCGTGTGCCACGGAGGTACCCACGGCCCCCCCATGCTGAGCATCATTGCTTGTGTCAGGACGTGCGTGATGCCATCAGTCCCAAAGCACTGGCTGCCTCCCGTGTGCTGTTCCATGGGAATCTGTTCCAATGGGAATCACGGGAATCCGAGGGGTCACCATTCCCTGGGAATAGCTGGAACCGCAGCAGAGACTCGAGCGGCTCTGGCTGCAGCCGGGTCCCCTTTGCCCCTCATCTCTCCGTGCCTCTGCTTTGCCCCTGCTCAGCTCAGCCTGCTGGTGAGCGACGCGCCGGACCTCTCGGCCGGGATCACCTGCCTCTTCGGAAACCTCACGGAGGTGGAAGGCAGCGTGTCGGGCAGCCGGGTCGTGTGCGTTTCGCCCGCGGCAAAGGATGTCCCGGCCATCCCCGTGGAGCAAGGTAGGCCCCCGGCTTCTGCACAGCCATAGGAACCGCAGTGCGGAGGGGTCGGCCAGGCAGAGCTGCCCCCACGGGGCCAGGGCTGGCAAAACTCACGGTTTCCTCCAAAGACCACTGAGTGCAGGGAGGTCAATGTGGCCCTTCCTTAAAACAGCCACACCTGGAGCCAAGGAGTGGGAGGCTGGGAGGTGCAGGTGGTTGCTGGGAGGTGCTTCCAGGAGGTACCTGTGGCTCTGGAGCAGATCCCTGTTTGGCCGTGGTGGGTGGGTTGGGAAGGAGTGGCCTCCAGGGCTCGCTCCAGCGTGCCCGTGCTCAGCGCCTGCCTCTGCCCGCAGACTGGTTCGGCCTCGTGCTGCAGCTCAAGTCGAGGGAGACCGGCAAGACCTTCGTGAGCACCGAGTTCAAGTTCTACAACTGCAGCGCCCACCAGCTGTGAGTACCCGTGTCCTTCCCCTCGCTGCCCAGGCAGGCACTGCATTTCCCTCCCTTCCTGAGGGGAACAGGCAACTGCTTTTCCCAAGAGCCGCTGTTTTCCTAGGCTGCCGAGCAAATCCAAGCCCCTCCAAGCAAATCCATGAAGGCCAAAGCCTTTGTCATGCCTGGGGCGCACAAGGGAGGGATGTGCGGGAGGGGATCTGGAGTGGAGAAGGGAAAGGGCTATGGCCGGGGTGCTGGCCCCTGTGCCCAACAGGAGGATTTATCATGCCCTTGGGGACATGTTGTGGGCCAGCCATCGATGTGGAGCCTGCGGCTCTCTGCTGCCGGTCCCCGTGTGTCCTCTTCGAGATCGGGAGGACGCTGAAGCGGGGCCGTCTCAGGAGGGAAGTGTCCAGCGTTGGAGCGCGACCGGAGCGCTCGCTGGGGCTGGGAGCCACGCAGCCTTTGCGAGCCCCAGCCTTGCGCACACATCCCCCCTGCGGGCTCCTCTCCTGCTCCCGGCCCGCGCCGCGGCTGCTGGCCTCAAAAACATGTTTACGCATTGGAAGTGTTTATGGGTTCCTGTCGGGAAGCAGAGCAAGCCTCACGCTCCTAAGTGAAACACAGGCGGGACCTGCCGGGAGTGGGTAAGGAAGGGCAGGGCTGAGCCGCGAGGCTGCGGCAGCCGGCGCTGCGGGGCAGCTGTCGGCTCCGCTTCGGGTGCACGATGTGCTGCTCTGGCTGCTGCCTGGGCTCATCCCCAACTTCGCCAAGCTAGATTTTAAGCATCAAACTGTGGGGCCTTCCCTCTGGTGCTTGGAGGACGGTTGTGTGTTCTGATGGGCTTGGCTCGCAGGGAATTTTTCTAGGCATCCGGTCAAAACTTGTGGGGAGGGGAACCTAGCAGGGGTTTAGGGGGATGAAAGGAGCGCGGGGAACCCTGCAGTCCCACACATTATCCCTCAGCAGGGAGCATATCCGTGTCAACACGTGCACTCCTTTCTGCCATTCTGCTGGGTTCTCATGGCCTTGGATTTGCTTCAGGGATGGTATTACAGGGAACCCTTGTTCTCTTGGGAGTAGAGGTTGAATCGGGAGAGGCAATGCATCTTTTCTGCCCTTTGCTCAGCTCCCTCGGGCCCAGACCCTCTCCACTGCCACTCTCAGGGTATTTAAAGCAGGGCAGGGCAGCAGCTGAGCCGTCTCTGGCTGCGTGGCAGCCAAGGAAATGGTCTTGTGCCTCGCATGAAGCGGGTGCCCTTTGGGAGCTTGCGGTAGGCTAAGAAGGGCAGAAGATGTTTGTGGTTGGCATAGATGAGAAGAGGCTGCTCTTGCAGGACAAGCCTGTTTGAAGTCCATTGCAACAAGCTAAGGAATAGGTGAGGTGAAGAGATGCTCCGTTGCTGAGGAGGGACAGCGGTCCCTAAGGAGGGTCAGGATGAAGGAGCCCAGGTGGTGACCCTATGAGGGTCCCCAAGAGTTGGGGATCAGCTGGGGCCAAGCAGAGCTGGGAGCAGCAGCCAGAAAAGCCACGGGATGGCGAGAGGTGCCCAGCTGAGCTGCTGCCCAGGACAAGCAAGGAGATCCTTCTGCCTCCTCCCTGCAGGGCTAGGATGAGCAGAGAGCTCCGTCAGCTCCCGACGGGGAGGCCAAAGGCCAGGTCCGAGGCAGGTGAGCGAGGGTGGCAGAAATGCTGCAACCAGAAACGGAGACAGAAATGGGTCAGATAAATGAGTAATTAAATAAGCTTGCAACACTTGATATTTCTCCCCAGATTTGCATTTGCATGATTAGAATAAGCTTCCTTGGCTATTAAGGTCACTATGAATGCATCAGAAGGAAAATACAATTGAGTTATTAAATATGCGCTCGAGTGGCAGCAGCCTGAAAGAGGAAGCACCAGGCGGTGGCACCTCCGCCCAGCTGGCCCGGAGGGCAGGGAGGCAGCGCAGGGACCCCCTGCTCTGCTCCCTGCCCCGCGACACGTGCCCGGAACGGCTGGTGCTGAGCGGGGTCCAGGTCCGGCTGCGCCCCGCGGTCCAACGGGGACCCCACAGCTCCCCATCCCCTTCGTCTCCGATTCTGCAAGAGGCATTTGCACCCCTGGTACCGACTGGATTGTTCGAGCCCTGGTTATGTTGATTTTATGCAGATGGCTGCTTTTTTGTTGAAAAGACTGTTTTTATTCAATTGCCCCTCCTGCTGTCTTTTTTTTAGAAAGAAAAAAAAAATGTGTTCCATGTAAAGGAGCAGATTTGTTTGTAATTCATATGTTTTGCATATCGTTCCCTTTGGGATCTAGTACAGCTTAAATAAAATGCCAAAACCATCTAAAGTGATGTTCTTGTGGGAAGGACGCGCGGCGCTGACAGCCGGCGCCTGGGCTCGGCGCGGGGCCCGCGCAGCTCCGGCTTGTGCCGCTCTCGCTCCGTGTCCCGCTCCCGATTCCAGCTCCCGATTCCAGCTGTCACGTTCCCGCCGTGCCGACAGCCCCAGATGATGTCAGTGGGATGGGGGGGATCTTTCCTCCAGATTCTCCTCTAGCTAAAAATGGAGTCCCAATTCTGTACCATCCTGTGTTCAGTTGGACCCGGGGCAATGATGTGTCATAAATGCAAGCTTGCATTTTAGTAGTGAGTGGTCTTGCAGGTTGTTTACAGGTTGTCTCCTCCTCACAGGTGCCTGTCCTGCGTGAACAGCGCGTTCCGCTGCCACTGGTGCAAGTACCGGAACCTCTGCACCCACGATCCCACCACGTGCTCCTTCCAGGAGGGCCGCATCAACGTCTCCGAGGTACTGACACCCTTTCAAGCACTTCTTGTATCGCTTGTCCCGTGGCACAAGTAGCCGGGGTTGCTCTGAGGGCTTTTGCCCTCACATGCACTCTTGGCTGGCCTCTGATAGTGCAGAAGCAGCTTTAAAGGAGCTTAGCAAGAAAGCGTCAGTGTAGCAAAAACAACACGTCTCACCTTGAACACCAAACTGGGGATGCTTAAACTCAGTAATAGCTATAATTTCTGTAGTACTTTCCTTGAGGGATGTCAAGGACTTCTCAAAGACCAGCGCATTTCCGTAACTCGGCTTTCTGCACGAGGCATGCAGGGATTTGCCCAGCAGCAAATGACCAGTTGAATGCAGAGCTCTTGGGGAGACTCCTGGTTTCACATCCAGCGGGTTGTGTTGACAGGCCTGAAATATATGACTGCAACCAGGCAGTAAACTGATTAGGAAGGGAGGTACAAATGTGAACAGCCCCAAACTTTGGAAAAGCAAATAGCCTTGGGTTCCAAAGCTGTGGCCTGGGAGCTGTCTCTGTTAAGAGTTAATAAAAGGCATAGGGCTGTATTCCAAAAACACTTCTAAAAGTTGGAAGGAGGCACAGCCTACAAGCAACTTTGCCAGAGGACACACACAAATACAGAACGAGCAAAGAAGGCAGGATTAGCAAGGACAAAGACGAAGCTTCCTAAGTAGACACGCAGTGAATGGATGAGAAAGGGAGGAAGGTCAGTCAGGAGAGTAAAACACTGAGCCATTAAATGGAGGCGACTCAAGCTCCCAGGCTGCCAGCTAAACCAACATTAAACCTCAAACTTAAACTGCACATGTGCCTTGCTGTTTAAAATGCTGTCAAGAGGCACCTGGGCACAAGGCAAGAAATGTTAATGAACTCCACGTTACTTCAGCAAGAATCTGCAGCAGCAAAAGGGTGGAGAGTGTAACCAGGAGCAGGCAGCAGCCCCCATGAGCTGCATCAAGCTGCAGAGGTGCAGGTGCCCACAGAGATGCACCTGCCCTGGGGACAAGCCCAAAGCTTTCTTAGACCACTTCAAAACCAAGGAACTTCCTTTCAAGACAGCATGAGAAAGTAACAGCCTTTGCTTTTCCTTCTGTCAAGTGATGTGGGTTTCTTTTGCCTTCACGCTCAAAGCCTTATCTGTCTTCCCAGGCTTTACAATTATAGTCCTCGTTTTTATAGGTCTTCAACCCTATGATATCAAAAATGATTTTTAAAGCTTGACAACTCTCCGATAAAGTAGGACAATTCCATTATCTCCATTTTTCTCTTGGGAAAGCACAGGAGATGATTACCTGAGATCACACAGAGCGAGTGGAAGGGCTGGTATCTGTCTGCCAGCTCCTGCTGTGATGTGCAGAGCCACAGGACTCTGCTGTCCCCACGCTACTGCTGCTGCTTCATCTCGCAGGGCTTCGGGCACTTTCCTTCTTACTTTGCTTCCTTGCTTCAGTTTGCTTCCTACCAGTGGATGTGAAGTGCTGACTAATGCCTTTCTGGTGATTGCTTTTGATAAGGGCTTGTGATAACAGTACGGATGGTTTACTCTTCATCGTGACATCTCTGCACTTCTGAACACACATGCGAACCCAGCCCTAATTTGTTTGCTTATTTAAAGTAAATGAATTGCCACTTGTGTACACAGAGCAGTTCTAATGCGTTTATTGTGGGTATTTCACTCCTGCTAACACATCAAATAAATGCCTCATAAAAGTTTCCTCACTTAAAACAATCCGGATCACAATGTTCTCATTGTGTCACGGCCTGATATATTGGCAAAATGTTTGTGCTTATCAACATCATTCCCTTCATAGCGGCAAGTCTATTGTGTTTGGAAGGAGAACATTAATAACAGCACTGCAGGCAGAATTGCCTCCGTCAAGGAGGACTCGGGGAGCGCTGCGCGGAGCTGCGTGCTGGCCTACTTACTGTCCCATGTGTGTGCTCTCACACAGCCTTTGCACACATGTTTACATGGGCATGGAAATGTTCTTCTGACTTTATATCTACCAGAAAATATCCTGGATATTCCCTTTTGCCCTTGACTCCCCGTGACTTGAGTCCCAGCTGGATGCAAGTGTCTGCCTTATTCCCTTTGGTGCTACTAGCCAACATTCCCCTAGGAGGGGAAGAGCCGGTACCAAAAGCACCTCTTTGGGCAGCCTTTCCCTGGCCTTCCTTTAGCTGCACAAGGCGCCTGGTTAGACCCTGCTGCCTAAGGAGGGCACCAGGCCTGGGCTGTGCAAGGTCTCTGCCAGAGGAGTCTGCAGCACTGACGGTCTCGCTTTGCACGGCGTCGCTCCCACGCTGCAGCACAAGGAGCTTCGAGACCTTTGCCACCTCAAACCAGGCCTGTAATAGCGTTTTAATGTGCAGGAGGGGTTGGACCTCTGCGTGTGGAAGGCTTATGGCTATGAAATGTGTCTCTGTAAATGTATAAAACATGCAGGTGAAGAGCATTGTAGCAACACGGATCTGTTCTTACACGCATCCCCGCGGAGAGCTAGGAGCAAATGAATCCTATTAACTTCCAGGCTGGGATCCGTGCCCTCTTTGATGGCCGCTGTGTGCAGATAATGTTGTTTCCACATGTGAGATGCTGAACGGGGGAGCGGAGTGTTTCACATTCCTGCAGCTTAGTGCAGGGCCAGATTTCAGCTCCCTTCTGGCTCCTTGGAGCTGAGGTTTGCATTAGGACTTTGAGAGCAGTTTCTTTGCACCACGCTGGACCTGTTGATGCTCCCTGCTGCTCGATGCTCCTTGAGAGAAATAAAACAACACAGAGCTCCCTTGTATCTGTCCCTCAGTCCCCGTCTCTGAATAGCTGGAGGGAAACTGTGATGTGGAAGGACAAATAGGGGTCTCATGTAAGCCCGCTGCAATCAGCAAATGACTTTCTGTGGGGTGACATGTAGCTCCTAGAGATGTATGTGTGTGAACGAGTACCCATAGCAACAAAAAGCCCGGGTGTGCTGCAGGAATAACTCGTCTCTATTTGGAAAGCTTGATTTGAGCTTGTTGGCAACCCCTTTTTGTCAGTAGGTTTGTGGTAAATGAGAGCTGTAGTGTTTGCTCTTTGGGAGAAAGGAGAGACGTGGGAGAAGGCACCGTGAGGGGGCAGGGGCAGGAGGGTGCCGGGCAGCTGAGAAAGCAGAGCCCACCTGTATTTGCAGGCTGTAAATACAGCACTTTATAAAACCCAGGCCACGCAGGGGCTGCAGCACCCTCACACTGCACGGAGCGCGGGACCAGAGGTCATCTGGCAGGAATTTAGCAGTGAGCGAAGTCCAGCTTCAAGTGACTTGCTTCTTTTTATGTGTGGTTGCTAAGGGGCAAGACCTGCTCTCCTCTCCAGTAGCACAAATGAAGAGTAATGTGTCTGGATGAGTAATGGAGACTATAATTTATATCACTGGGAACAAACTGAGAGCCAAGGGTTTATGTTCAGGTGCCAAGTTCATTTATGTGTCTAACTTTAAAGTGTGTGCAATTAGGTAATGTTTGTGGAGGTGTTTTTTAAGACGACAAGTACAAAAATCTTGTATTTTCTTCCATTCAAGCCAAGTTCCATCATCAAAAACAGAGTCCCCCATTGCTAGCGGATTTTTGCAAGTAGGAAAAAAAAGTGCAGGAAGATTTGACCTACTAAAACTGTTCTGTTAAGCACAAATAATAACCCTGGGTGCTCTGATCTGCTCCAGAGGAAGATGCAAATCTCTGGTGTTGGAGATGTTTATAGACCTTGCAATCTCTGAGGCTAAAAGGTGCTGGAGAAGCGTAAGATATCTTTATAAATTATGTGTGATGATATTTCATACAAAGGCTATTCCTTACAAGTCTGTACCACTCGTGCCTTGGAGTCTTGTCTTTCCCCAGCACATCTCCTGTGTTTATTCTGGTTTACAGAAGTCAGCAAGATAATGAGAGAACTGAGCGCCTGTTTGTTTAGCGCGAGGAGGTAATAACGGCCTTTCTAGTGCACGGCAGGATTTACTCCTCATGAATTAAAAAACAAAGTAAACTGATTAGGGAACAAATTGCGTATTCCACTGCCTGCAATTCTCTATTTTTTTTTCCTGTATTTTCTGGACATTCGGCAATTCCAGGCGGCGGTGGAGAGGGAGCGGAGCGGGCAGAGCTGCGGGGCACCACGCAGGGCTCTGGGCATCGGCCCCAGCAAAGCTGCTGCGCCCTCCCCGGGCCCTGCAGTCTCAGCAGCTTCATTCGTTTGTCAGATAAATTCAGCAGCAGCTGCAATTTCCCCCAACGTGACATTTTTTCTCCTAGTGAAACCCCGGCTCAAAGGAAAGGAAAAGCATCTGTTACATCCTGCTTGTCTCTAATGACAGGAGAACAATTGTTGCTACCTGCATCTGCAGGACTAGGGAGCAGACCTGAAAACACAAGTCCCCTTCTAGGAAAATGCATTTCTTAACAGTCGTCTCACGGCTGGCGGTGGCCAGAAGGGATAATGGTCCAGAACGTGCTCATTTTTCTCAGATCTGTGCACTGCAATTCTGCCATTGGTGATATGGTTAGAGATTTTTATTTTTTATCACAGGGAGATAAAAGATTTTACAATTGCTTTCCTCCCCGAGAGAGGCTTCTGAAAGCCTGGGAAGCTCCGTGGAGCCGTTCCTCTCCCCTTGGTCCTCTGCACCACGTTGAAGCTAAATGCAGGAGGTTCAAATGCAGTCAGATCTTGAGCACAAGATGGCAGATGTGTGGGAACAGGCACCAAGAAGGAAAGAGTGTTTGTGCAAAGACAGCATGGGTTTGGGGAGGGAATATGCCATGAATCCTCGTGGTTTGCTGGGCTTTACTTCCCTTCCAGCAGAGCTGACTTGCTCGCTGTTGGAGCTTAAAATCACTCCTGGCTGTTAATCCGTGAAAGTCCCTGTTAGAAATAAAATAAAAAATATATAAGGAAAAGTGCCACTAAAAAGGTTTATGAGGCAGCAGTTTAAGCTACCGGCTCTTGCGGGCGCGGGGAGCATCTGGTTCTGGTTTGCGACGTGCCTGGGCGCGCGGCGAGGAGACCGCCGGGGCGGCAGAGGTGGCCGTGCTCCCCATGTCCCCGTGTCCCCGCTCAGCACCGAGGCGTGGGGCAAAGCGGGGACGCAGCACCGGGTCCCTCTGCCAGGTTCTGCCTTAGAGCCCTTTGCTGCAGGAGCTTCCGAGGTCCCGCCACCCCTCTGCGCTCCTTGCGGGAAAGGCCGGCTTGGCGCGCGGGGCAGATTTGCTCGGGAGAGTTGGGATTAGGGCACTTAATCCTGCCCAGGAAAAACCCGAGCCTTAGGCTTTGCGGATGCTTCCTGCACCCGGCTGCCCCTGTCCTTGAGTGTCCCTCTGTCCTTGGGCATCCTGCGCTCAGCCCCAGGCTGCAGCAGCCCGGGGAGGCGGCTGGAAGGTTCTGCACCGCCAGGGCTGTGGGCTGAGCCTGGCTCTAACCTCTGTTCTCGCCTGTGTCCCCAGGACTGCCCGCAGCTCCTGCCCGCCGAGGAGATCCTCATCCCCGTGGGAGAGGTGAAGCCCATCACGCTGAAAGCGCGCAACCTGCCGCAGCCGCAGTCGGGGCAGCGCGGCTACGAGTGCGTGCTCAGCATCCAGGGCGTGATCCACCGCGTGCCCGCCCTGCGCTTCAACAGCTCCAGCGTGCAGTGCCAGAACAGCTCGGTGAGGCTCCGCGCCAGACACGGCGGGCAGCCAACGAGGGGCAGTGGGACAGGGCCCGGATGGCGCTGGGGCAGCATCCCAGACCTGTACCGGGAGCTGCCGAGTCCCGTCGGGAAGCCCTTGCTCACTGGCCCATCCCTGACCACCTGCAGATGCCCACGGGCAAACAGGGCACATTGGGTTTGTTTTAGGCAGCTGAGTGAAGGACTTCAGGGCCTGCTTTAATATACACTGAAGATGGTCTTAAATTGTTCATGAAGACTTGAATTTTTTAAAATTTCACTGTATAGTTATACCTTGCTGGCTGTCTTTGGGCCCTGCAGCCTGGTGGCTAAAAAATGCATTACTCCTCCTAGCACTTCTCCTATCCAAAGTGGTTTATAAACATGAGGAAAACCCTTTATCACTGTTGGGCAAATAGAAAATAGCGGGCAGAGAGTTTAAGGATGACTGTGTTCTCGTAGGTCTGTCAGTTAAGCAGAGGAGCTAGGGCTTCTCTGATTTAATTACCTTTCCTGGGGAGCAGGAAGCAGGGCAGAGCCAAAGTGCAACCTGTTGGTTGCTGGGGCCTCAGTGCGGATTTTTTAAGTGGAGAATTGGCATCATCCTGTGCAGGAGGCTCTGCTGCATCCTCCACAGTGTTTCACTCTCCCTCTTCTTCTTTAGTACCTCTACGACGGGATGGACATAAGCAACCTAGCAGTGGACTTTGCCGTGGTGTGGAACGGGAACTTCGTTATTGACAACCCGGAGGATTTGAAAGGTAGCGTGTGCGCGGGCGCGTTGCAGGGGCTGTGCTGGGGAGTGAGAGCTGCATTAGTGCAGCTGGCGCCGCTGCAGTGATGCAGTGCTGCAGGCAGAGCTGTGTTAGTGCAGCTGGGGCCGCTGCGGTGATGCGGGCAGAGCTGCAGTAGTGCAGCCGGCGCCACTGCAGCGATGCAGTGCTGCAGGCAGAGCTGTGTTAGTGCAGCCAGGGCTGCTGCAGGGATGCAGGCAGAGCTGCATTAGTGCAGCCGGCGCCGCTGCAGCGATGCAGTGATGCGGGCAGAGCTGCAGTAGTGCAGCCGGGGCCGCTGCAGCGATGCAGTGCTGCAGGCAGAGCTGTGTTAGTGCAGCTGGGGCGGCTGCAGGGATGCAGGCAGAGCTGCATTAGTGCAGCCGGGGCCGCTGCAGCGATGCAGTGCTGCAGGCAGAGCTGTGTTAATGCAGCTGGCGCCGCTGCGGTGATGCAGTGCTGCGGGCAGAGCTGTGTTAGTGCAGCCGGGGCCGCTGCAGGGATGCAGGCAGAGCTGCATTAGTGCAGCCGGGGCCGCTGCAGCACTGCAGGGATGCAGCGCTGCCCCGCGCTCAGCCCGCGCCTCCCCGCTCTCCGCAGTTCACCTGTACAAGTGCGCGGCGCAGCGCGAGAGCTGCGGGCTCTGCCTCAAGGCCCAGCAGAAGTTCGCGTGCGGCTGGTGCAGCGGCGAGGCCCGCTGCACCCTGCGGCAGCACTGCAGCACCACGGCCGCCCAGCCCTGGCTCCACTGGTCCAGCAGGAACGTCAAGTGCTCCAACCCGCGCATCACCGAGGTAAGCGAGGGCACTGCCCACCTCCGGCCCCGCTTCCCTTCACTTGGGCAAAACGGGCTCGTCACCCTTTCCATCCAGTCTGGAAATGCATCCTCCTCTGTCCTGCGCCGAGGAAGGGGGAATAAAACGCTCCAGTACTTCCTGTGAAATTAATTTGCAGATTCCTCGGCGCACGAGCAGGGTTTGCAACCCCACTGCCTCCACTGGCAGCTGTCACTCGCCCGGCATCGCTATCAGCACTGGGGTGACCGCTATGGACTGTTGCATGAATGCTAATTAAACTAGGGAGCTAATTAGTCTTTAGTTGATGTTTCTGATGTTTCTGCTCAGACCACTGAGGGATGCAAAATGTCTCCCAGGAGCATTTTTACCAGTAAAACTGCTCTTGCTCTGTTAATGTTGCTATTAGGAGTAACTCTCATATCAGGTGGGGATGAAAGAAGGTTTGGGTTTTTCACTTAATTAACTGCCCCCGACAGCCTCCCTTGTCCTGAGCATGTGTCCGTGCTGTGGAAGGAGGAGGCACTGCTGTAAAACAGCCTTGTAGCAAAGTGGCCCCGGCCCCAGTGCTCACAGCTGAGCAAGGGCACAGGGAAGGAGGCAGGGCTGCAGCGCGGAAGTGCCCTCTTAAAATAGTTTCTAAGCCAGCTTAGCTAAAGCAGCTCGAGCTCAGCCTGGCAGGCAGGAACTGGCCTCCTTTCTGTCAAGGAGAAGAGAAAAACAGGGAGTTTTCAAGTCCCATCTGAAGCTGCCTGTGTTCAGTTGCCTCCTGCATGGGGAGCGTGCCGGGGCTCTTGCTCTGCTCCAGCCCCATCAGAGCCCAGCAGTGGTGGGTGCAGGGAGCCCTGTGCCCACCCTGCCTGGCAGCAGGGGAGAGGGGCTTCTCCCTCCCCAGCTCTTTCTAAGGAGGCCACTGAGCTCTCTGCTCCTGTCCCTTGCAGCAGTGCAAAGAGCCCCACGTGCTCTGGGGACATGTGCCTATCTTGTCAGATGCTAGAAGCGAAATAGCCTCTGCCTCAGATTTTCTTCATTGTAAGCTGTTCAGACAGTTGTAACATTTAAGAAGTCTTAGATTTATTTACCCCTCCTTGAGCTAAGCAAAGAAGGGGAGAAATTACTCTGTTCCAGCCACTAAATAATTTGCATGAGAGCATTTTCAGGCTGGCTCTCGTTGCTGGCTGCAGGCATGGCGCTGCCACGGAGTATTTTATCACTGTCCAACTTGAAAGCAATATTTTTGGTCGCCGTCCAAGGAGAAAAGAGTCACGCTTTGCTGTTGCACATTTCTTTCTCCATACGCGGGTCCGGTGTCCGCCTTGGAAGCGGAGATGTGGCCTGGCCAGGGATGCTCCAGGGCTCCAGAGATTGCCCTGTGGGGCTTTGGGGGTGACCCTGTGAGTAGGAAACGTCTGTCCTGGCAGATCGGCATCTCCACGCTGAGGGATGGCAAGAGAAAAGCTGCAGTTCAGGGGGATGTGGTGCTTTACACCCTCAGCTGGCTCAGGCAGTGCTGTGAGCTGCTGTGCTGCCCATCGGGTGGAAATGCAGGACACGGTGACCTGGATCTCGCTCCGCCGTGCCCTGGCATTGCCCTCCTGGACCAGAGTCATGTTGGGTCTCGTGCAGCTGCTGCTCTTCCAGCCACCCTGGCTCATTGGAACTAAAAGCAGGAGGTTTTTCCACTCCCTTTGCTCTCCATGGCCAGTGTCCCTCTCCTGGTCTCTAGCCACAGGTCGAAGGCCCCGTTCTCGGGTCCCCGCGGTGCAGATCTAGCAAGAAGAGATCGTTTTTATTAGCTGTCAGCATAAATCAGCAGCTGCATTTGCACTGTGCTCTTGTTTGCACAGCCTGACGGTGGGGTCAAACCGTCGCTGCAAGTGTCCCTTTAACGGCATAAAACTTGCGCTCGCTCTGCGGTCGTGGCAATAAATAAATAAAGATCCGTTTCCTCGCGAGCAAGCGGCGCTCTGACCTGCAATTCATTTATTTGCAGGCCTCATTAATATAACATCAGTGCAACAAACAGCTGGGGGGGTGGTGTCAGGCTGAATCAGGGGGCCGCTCTGCTGAGGCAGCGGTTCCCTCCCCATGGTGCCGTTGGATGCGGCACGGAGCGATCCTGCCGGGATCGGCGCGAGTGCGCCGGGGCGCTCCGCGCTTCCAGGGAAATAGGAGAGAGGAGGAGGAAGGGCTGGAGCGAGGGGAGCTGTTGGTGCAGCCGGCCGCAGAGGAAGCTGCCCCAGCAGAAATGCCCGGTGCAGCCGTGTCCTGTGGTGACAGAAGGGCAGGGTGCCGGGCTGAGCAGGCTCATCCTGTGTCACCGTGTCCGTGTCACCTGTGTCTGCTTCCTCTGTTTTGATAGCGCAGTGCTTTCCTCCGAGGCTGAAAATCCTCTGCCAAACATCAGTGCTGGTTGCATCCCCTGAGTAACTTGCATAACATGCTGAGCACTTTTTGGAGCAGATAGATAGGAAGCAGATAAGTCTAAACTGGGGGGGAAATGGTTCTTCCTAATCCTGTTTGTCCCAGCCTTCTGCGCGGCTTCCCCATCAATGTGACCGGGTTATGGGCGCTGGAGATGGCCCAGGACAGGGCTGGCTCTGCTGGAAATGCTGTAAATCCAGGGCCTGGCGCTTCCGTGTGGGAAGCACAGCAAGATCCAGGGGCCGGCGGTGCCAAGCGGAGCGGCCGGGCGCCCCTGGGCCTGCCGTGCCCGCCGCCGCTGGACATTGAAGCCTTTTCTTCTTCCCGGGATTGGGGCTGAATCTCCCCAGCTGTAATTAATTGCATGCATCTGCTCTAACCCTGGGGCTGCTTTATGGCACAGTTACTTCAAAACTGTTCAATTAGCGACCACTAAAATGTAGGTCGAGCGGAGCTCCGTGTTGGGGATTTTCCAGGTCAGGACATTTGGAAAATACCGAGTCAGCTCGGCTTGGGTGGCCGGGCGGCTCGCGCCACGGTCGCAACGTGGCAAACGGCTCCTTTTCGTGCGGGGGGAAGGAAGGGCTTGGCCCTGACCTGACAAGTGCTACAGCAGAAGGCCCTTGAACAGGCACCAGAGCCCCCAAGGAGGGTGGTGGCCATGTGGCTCGTGCCCTGCTGAGGCTGGGTGATGCCCAAGGAAGGTGATGCTGTCCTTAATGCGGGATGTGGGCGCAAGGTGACCATGGCAGCTCTAGAGCATCCACTTGCACTTGGAGCAATGTGGATTTGTCCCTCGCGTCCCCAGGATGCCCGGGGACCGGGAGCAGCGCGAGCCCCGCGCTGAGCCCGGGGCTGCAGCCCTGCTGGGGACAACGGGCAGGGCGAGCGGCTGCACCTTCCCCCACGGCCTGACCCGCGTCCCGTTGCAGATCCTGACGGTGTCGGGCCCCCCGGAAGGCGGCACCCGGGTGACCATCCGCGGCGTGAACCTGGGCCTGGACTTCTCCGAGATCGCGCACAACGTGCAGGTGGCGGGGGTGCCGTGCGCGCCCCTGCCCGAGCGCTACGTCGTCGCCGAACAGTGAGTGCTCCCGGCCCCACGAGCTGCACTGGGGCTGGGACCCGCTCTGGGGCTGGGGGAGCCCCCGGCCCTCCCGCACCAGCCCCTCCATTCATTACGTGCCCGAGGTGCTGACAGCGCCTTCATCCACATCGGCCTCCGCTGCAGTCACCTCATTTATTTCACTAACAAAAACATCAACTGGAAATTAGAAAGCAGGCGTGCAGCCTGTGTTCCAGGTGCTCTGTGGTCACGGGGCAAAGGGCAGAGCACTGTGGCTGTTGTCACTGCAGTGGCTCCCAGCAGTGCGCTGGGAGCACTGGGAGCAATAGAGGCTTGGGCCATTCGGCAGAGCAGTGTTTTGTTTTGGTTTATTTTTCAAATAAAGATGAAAGATTATAAAATTATCTTCCTTTGATGGTAGGAAGGCCTGATTTTATAAGCACGACTCTAATTACTGTTCTTGAGCTTTCAAAGTTTGTTAACATCATTAAAACATTTACCCTGGGCAGATAACAGCAAGCTTAGCGTGAGAGCTGCCTTTTAAAGAAGGAGGCAGATGAAAGGAGCCTCTTCAGGGCTGTGTGGGCAGGCTGCGTTCCTGGGCTGCAACCACTCGCCATATGCTGCAGCCTCCCATCTAGCAGCCAGCAATTAGGGTAATGTTGGTGAAAGGGCCACTTAGCCCAGCAATCAGCGCCCCGCGGCTCTGCCGCGTGCGGTGCTTCGACAAGGTACCTGCTGGGGGCTGGCTCTTGTTAGGAGCGGGGACCAGGTGTGTGACAGGGTCCCTGGTGCCATTGCCCTGTCACCTGGTGCTGCACGAGAGCCGGGTGCTGCTTGGGTGGCACCGCGGGGAGCCGAGTGTCCCGGTGCCGCTGCCACCTCCCTGGGCAGAGGGACCCAAGGGGCAGCCGGGAGCGAGAGGAGCCGGGCACAAGGGACGTCCCCGGCAGCGTGTCCCATGGCAAGGCCCCGTGCTCCCGGCCCGCTCCGTCACCCTCTCCGGTTTGATTAACTGGGAGATGGCAGGGTGAGCTGTTCACTTAATGAACTCATCTGTTACTCTGAGGGCTTCACACTCGCTTTGCTACTGGTTAATATATTGCCATTAGTGCTCTGCTTTGCTCTGGAGTTTACAGCTTGTAATAATTATGTCTAATTTTGATTTTTTTTTTCCCTTACATCACTAGAGAGGGTAAAAATAGACTCAGTAATTAATTTCTTCCAGCGGGGAGGGAGGCAGGTATGCAAGCTGGAGCAGCGGAGCCTCACGCCGTGCCTCTCCTTGCAGGATCGTGTGCGAGATGGGGCAGGCGCTGCCGGGCGTCAGCTCCGGCCCCGCGCTCCTCTGCATCGGCGAGTGCAAGCCCGAGTTCACGGCCAGGTCCGCGCAGCACTACGTGTTCGTGGTGAGTCCCCTCGCCCCAGCGAGGGACCCTGACGTTTTTGTTTTAATTTTTTTCCCCGCCCGAGGGTGCCAATTCACTGTAGGCTTTATCTGTCTGCTTAATGAAGGGTTGGTGGATTTCCATCGCTCGAGTGATTGTCACTTCCTTCTGTTATTTAATTAGCAGCCTTTTGATTCATAAACTTAAAAGCCACAGCTGGAGCTTTTCGTATCTCCGGTTTTACCTAAACAGGGCACTTCATCCAGGCACATTGATTTTGTGCTTAGCGGAATCTGTGTATGCAGGGAAATGCCAGCACTTACCAATTGTTGGCAATTTGTAAACTAATTGAGAGATAAATCAGGCTGGTCCTGCTGTCCTCGCCACCCGCTGAGCACCACCCTCCCCTGGGATTCCAGCTTTCCAGCAGCACCACGGCGGTGCAGGATAACAGGGTGCCCAGAGGCTGGTGGCAGAGTCCGAGCTGGGCACGGTGGCCGTGGGGACACCCCTGTGCTCTCCGTGCAGCTTCTGCTCTCCTGCAGCTCCAGGAACCCTCTGCACGTGTCGGTTAGAGCTGCCAGGTGCAAGTTTTAACTCCTGGCTCTTGGGCTCTGGAGTTTTCATTCTCCATTCCAAGGTATTTTGTTATATCTTAAGAAATTAATATTCTAAGCCCCGTCTCAGCGTTGCCATTTCCTGCAATGTCGCTCCTTGTTTTCAGCACTTACCCTTATTATCATTTCTTTTTCTCAGGCATCTGAAACTTCTCGTACATCATTTCCCATTTCCCTTTTTTATTTGGCCTCTCTTTTTCTCTTTGGCGCCGCCGCAAATTCCATTATAGCTGTTTTTTGCCATTAAAGTCAGTAGTAAAATTGATTGGTGCCTTAAAGCGGAGCTGGGCTGTGACCCTGGGAGGGTTCATGCCTTGGTGAGCTCATCTGCTGCCTGACACCGCGCAGGATCTATGCTGCCACCTTAATTATACCCGCTCTATCTAGGGAGGTGGAACCTTGGAGCTACTTCAGATCTGTAAATCTGTCATAATTATCACCAAATGATGAGCTGAAGATGGAAAAATCTTATTTAGCAGTCGTATCCTCACGCAGCACAAGCCACGTCCCAGCCAGGGAGGGCTGCAGGTCCTAGCAAGGCCCCCCAGCCCTCCCGCCTTGCCCGCGTTCGCAAGCAGGGCTGCCTGGGCTTGCAGCCCGGGTTTGTGGCTACGGCAATGCTGTGGCTTTCCCAGAGCTGTGGTGCTCGGACAAGGTGCGTCGCCAGGAGCTTCATTCCCCGTGCTGAGGTTCCTCTCTTCTCTCCCAAGAATCCAGCCATCAGCTTCCTGCATCCCAGCCGCGGCCCCGAGTCGGGAGGCACCAAGGTGACCATCACGGGCCACTACCTGGGCGCGGGCAGCAGCGTCTCCGTGTCCCTGGGGAACCAGAGCTGCGAGTTCCACGGGTAAGAGCGGCTGCGTGGCCAGTGCCAGGGGCCCATCCCTGCGCTTGGAATGGGGGCTGGCTCTGCCGAAGCGCGGGCACCGCAGGAACACGTCTCCCCTGCTCCCATAAAGCTGCTGCCACCGAGTCTTTGCTGTGGCTGAACATTCAGCCCCAGCAAAAACTCATTTAAGAACCCCTGACAGCTCCCATTTTGACATTTTTTTGCTTTAAGTCGTCTCCTCTCTGGCAGTGATTGAACCTTGCCTGACAAGGAGTTGATTGCATCTCTATTAATGCTGTCCTTTATTTCATTTTAATGCACTATAATTTTGACTGTTCCAAAAATCTCAGGCAAGCACTGCTGCAATTGTAAAATCCTTATGCTAGTCATTGTGCCTGCCCTCGGAGCAGATGTGATCTGAAGAAAATGTCACATTTACGGGAGAAATCCAGAGATTTGTGGCTGCGAGGAGCTGCTCTCCTTGCAGGACAGCAACTGGCCTTACCTTTCATGCAGCGGGTGCAGGGGTCTCACAAAACGATGTGAGCACAGCCTGAGCACAGCACGGATCCCGCTCCCGGGACTGCCATGACAAATGTGCTTTTAATGCAGCAATGTGAGCACAGAGTTGGTATTTGCAGGGTTTAACCAACTGGGGGGCTCAGAAGAGGATCTCTGCAGTGTGCATGGGTGTGTGTTGCATATGCATGCTGTATGTGCTGCTGTAGCAGTCCATAGGTGCCCCTGCTGCGCTGGGGGCTATAGGCTCCACACTGCAGCACATACCTTGGCTTGAACCATGTTTTTACATCAGGCGAGCTGGGCCAGTGGGCTCAGGACCTGACCTTCATAGCCCTTGCCATGGACCAGATAAACCCTGAGCGTGATACAGAGGCTGGTGAAAATACTGAATATCAGCAATTACTTCTCCCATCAGCCTCAGAATAGCTAAAACGGCTAAAACTTGATTCCCTTTTTATGGTGTAGCTGGGAAGGGGTGGATTATGAAGAGCCTTTAATAAAGAGGAAGGATTTAATGGACTTCCTCGGCTCTCCTGCTGTATCTCTAGTGTCTGGCTTTGGAGCTGACAGAGCAGGAGGTGAAGAAGATTTGATATGGTGATTACTCCTGTTGCTCCTTTTATATGCCCTTGTCTGTGGCTGATGTCCTCTCCGGAGTTCTCTGCACTCAGGAGTCCTTGGAAGTCCCCGGGAGCTGCAGAAGGCCAAGGCAGCTGGTGGCACCGTGTTGGGACTGAGGCAGCCGTGCTCCGCTGTAGACCTGGGCCTGGATAAGGTGGATGGGAGGGATTTGCAGCTGGGAGCTTGGACAGGCACCGAGCATCGCGCTGCTCCCGGGTCCCCGCCTGGGTTTGGAGACACTGGGCACTCTACTCACCTCTCCCATATCCCATTTTCCCCGTCTCAGGATGAGGAGGATGATTCGGACTTGCCTGCAGTGCTGCAGGAGGTACCGAGGTCGTTACAGGCGACTGAGCTCCCGGTGCCAAGTGTTATAACTGATTTGTTGATATTTCCACTGTATTCGAAGCACAGATGCCAGGTTGTGAGCTCGGATGTGCACAGGTAACTGCTGCCATCAATGGAAACGACTTGCAAGCCTGCCCGGGGGCAGAATCACTCCTCTAATGTAATCCTTAAATATACGATTATATCCAGCAACCTGGAGATAGTGACCTGCAAAGTGGAGAACGCTTTTGAGTCCTTTCCATGTCCTAATTACACCAGGCAAGCGGCAGCTTAAACAAAACAAGTGGCAGGGTGGAAGCGGGCGCCCCGCTGCGCACGGCGCTGTGCCGGGCCGAGCGCGGGCAGCCGGCCCCGCTGCTTCTGCAGGCTGTGGGGGAGCCTCATTACATGAGGCGGCTCCTAATGAGATGCGCTGTAATTACCGCTTCCCCTGCGCTCCGTCTCCGATCGGAGGAGTGGGCAGATTCACCATGACGACACAATAATAGCGCGGAGAGCTAATTAACTGATCACAGGGAGCCCGGCAGCGCTGCCAGCAGCCCAGCTCCGTGCAGCCTCTCACGTGCTGGAGAGCAGGGCCAGCGATGCCCGGGGAGGCTGGTGCTGCTCTGGGAGGCCAGCGATAGCCCAGGGGGCTGGCGCTGCCCCAGGAGGCCAGGGGTGCTCCGGGAGGCCGATGATGCTCCCAAGATGCCAGCGATGCTCAGGGATCTGCCACGGGCGAACAGGGAGCTCCAGCAGCCGCTGAGGAGGGCAGGGAGGAAGGGAGCTCTGGATGTGCCTGGATATGAGTGCTGGGTGCGGGGACCAGAACAGCAGGGCAGTGTTGGAGACCTGCCTGTTGTCTCCCCTGCATTCACAGAAGAGAAGCCAGGAAGTGAATAAGCCGTGGAAGGCACGGGACCCTTTCCCCCAGGGCAAGGACAGGGATGCAGGTTTGGGCAAGAGCTTGGCTTTGGAGGGAGCTTCTGCCTCCTGCTTTGAAAGCAGCCGGCCGCTCTTGCCCAGCTGGCAGAAGGCAGCAGGTCCAGAGGGATGCAGGAGGCTGCAGTTTGGCCAGGAAGCCATTTCTGGGAGCCCGAGCTGCTCTGGATAGGCAGGAGAAGCCTGTGTGAGCGAAGCCCTCATCTCCGGGGTTTGGGATGTGAGTAACCGAGGACATGGTCCAGCTCACCCTGGGTGCCGGCCGCCTTCTGCCCCGCGGCTGCTGCTCCTGCTAATCCTTGTCCCGCCCCTGTCTTCCGCAGGAGATCCATGAGCGAGATCGTGTGCGTGGCGGCCCCGTCTGCGCACGGCCTGGGCTCCGTCCACGTCTCCGTGAGTGTCGACCGGGCCCAGCTCGAGAGGACCCTGCTCTTTGAGTACATCGACGATCCCAAAGTGCAGCACATCGAGCCCGAGTGGAGCATCGCCAGGTAAGGCTGAGCTCTAACCGCAGCTCCTCTTCCAGCACCACCTCTGCCGCGGTCCTGTTCCTCGGGATGGTTTCCGTGTGGACAGGAGAGGGACTGTCCTGAAACACGCAACCCACCCGGGGTCCAGGGTTTGTCTTTGCTGGACGTCTGCTGCATGTGTGTTTACAGAGATGGAAAATCAGGTCCAGAGTTATTAAAGTAGTTGTAATTACCAAGGCAATTAGAGCAGTAGCAGTCTGCACTGAGGTTTTGGGAGCGCCAATAAAGCCCCACGATGGCTTCCATCTGCTGACGAAGTGCACAATTGCTCATTAAAGGCTCCTTCTCATAGTTCTGGAATAAAACAAAAACAGAAACCACCAGGAGAGGAAAAAGCTGATGCTAATCGAAATGGGCTGTTTATCCAAGATTCACTGCTAAGGACAGGGTGGCAGACACTGTCACAGTGCTGTGACAGAGGCAGCGCTAAAAACTCTGGGCCAGATTCATCCCTAGTATTACTTCAATGGTTGTGCTTGCAAGGGATGTAATGCAGCTATTCACTTCACTTCCAATTATTTTTTAAAATCAACCATGAAAGAAGTATGTGACTCTCTGCAGGCTCAAAGACATTTCTGCTTTGAGCCCAAATTCAAACTCACTTTGTGTTTTGGGCAGGATGGGTTTGATGGGCTTGTCAGAGCTGCTCGCAGCAGTGATCTGAAAGCAGCAGCTGGGCTGTGGCGCGCAGGGACTGGAGGCTTTGGGGGGAAGTGTCTTTGTGTGATCAGCATCATCCATCCGTGCTGCTCTGCGCCTCGCTCCTGCTGCCCACGCGCTAACCCAGCGTCTCCCGCTTCCCCGCAGCGGCCACACGCCCCTGACCGTCACCGGCTCCAACCTGGACGTCATCCAGGAGCCCAGGATTCGCGTCAAGTACAACGGAAAGGAGTCTGTTAATGTAAGTGGCTGCTGTCACCGCCGGTGACAGCGGGTGCCCTGCACCTGGGCAGAGGCTCCACCTTTACTGGGACCTCCCCGCCACCATGTGTCACAACAGCTTCTAGAGATGCTGAGACCTGCGGTGACAAATGCTGCAGCAAACATGTCACATGGAGACGTAGCCAGCCCCTGCAGTGCTGCCCATGGCTCTCCCACAGGCTGGGGACAGACCTGCGTGTCCCCTGCTCTCCTGTGCCCAAGGGCCTCTCCCAGGTGCAGGTTACCTTGAACGCACCTTTTTGGGGTTTTCTGAGGAACCTCTCCCAGCTAGTCCTTGCTCTGCTCGGGATGACACTGTGCTGATGTAGTGCCAGATGATGGGAACTACTCTGCTAATTGCTTGCTAAATCTAATTTTCATTAAACTTGCTACTTTTTGAATTGTCAGAGTATTTAAACAAGAGCATCTCAGGCTCATAAAAGTCCTCTGGGTGTTTAAGCTGCTGTCATTTATAATTGTCCCTGCAGTTTTGTTCTTTTGGTTTGTTTAACCAGATTGCTGTGAAGCGCTCTGGTTGCAGCGGGGTGGGATATGCCTGCACGTCCTAGCATCAAATTCACTTACGCAGGGCAGGCAGATGCTGCAGCACGTGCCAGTGCTGCCAATGAGCTTGTCTGCCGGCTTGTCCTGGTGCAGAGGCCGCATAGGGAACGTTGTTTCCCTGCTCCTGCACAAGAGCGGGCAGATGTGGCCCCAGGCCCTCTGGTTCTGTCTGACCTGGACCTCAAGTCAAGCAAATTTGTCCTGTTCTTTCAATTACCCCCATGGCAGAACCCTGAGGAGCAGCTGAGCGCTCCAGCTCCCCAGGACAACCCTCTTCCCGGCTCCGTGCTCCGCTCGGCCGGCTGCAGTGGGGTGGAAGGAGCGAACGTAGCTGCCTCCATCACTCCGAGCCTCCCTGCGCTTCTCGTTTGAATCCTGCTGTTTTTAAAAGCCTGGAGTTGGGCACTGGAGACTCAGCCGGTCAGGAGGCCGCTGTGTTTTACTAGTCCCTCTTTAGCTGCCTGTCTATAAATAACCGTGTGGCGGCAGCGCTGGGACCGCGCGCAGCAGCCTGCGCGGGGAGGGAGGAGGCGTTGGAGGCAGCAGCCGCACGAGCTGCTGCTGCCGCCCCAAATGAGGAATCGGTAACGAATTTGGGGTTGAGCTGAGGCCCGTTGCAATGCCAGCTCCTTCCTTTCTCTGTGAAACCATCGCATTTGTTTAGTCCAAGAGCAGGAAACTGAGATGCATTAAATGCATTCTCACCAAAGCAGGTACTAACTGATGTTCTTGCATGTTACAAACCAGAATTGTGCCTCTGCTTTGCTTGGAGTTTATTCTGACCAGATAAACTGAAAAATGCTGTTTATATGCAGTGAACTTACTGACTAAGTCTCTATTATCTTGGAAAGTGCAAATCACTTAGCAGCCTTTTTCCTGCTCCTTTTTTCTCCCACCTCTGAAACTCATTTTCATCTGAGCTTTTTGTAAAAAGACATCCAGTTTTGATGTAGCAGTTGCAGCTTGCAGTGTTACAAAAATAATTCCTGAGACACAAAATTGAGTGAAATTACATCTTCCACTTATGGAGGGAGGCCAAACGCTTGGTCTCTTGCTGCATTATAAGGCAAGAGTCTAATAAATCAGCAAGCTCCCTGCTTCCAGGGGCTATAGGAGCTGTGGATATCCTCAGCCCAGCAGGAGATGACCTTCGTGTTACCTCCCGTCCTTGATTGTTAGATGATCGTTCCTCTTTCTCAGTGGTATTAGAGGATTGCCTCTAATCACCAATTTGTAGCCGAGGCCAGATATTCATTATAGGTCTGTTTCAAAGCTGGTGTTGCCCAAGAGAATGCAACTGGAAAGAAAAATAAGAAAAAAAAGACTAAGTGACCTAGTCTGCAATCCTTTAGCTTCTTTAAAACACTTTTCATTTTGAAGCTCTCCCTCCATCTCTTCTGTAGTGCTTTTGTGCCGGAGAGGAAGCAGATGTTCCCCAACTCTGACAGTAATGGCTCAAGCTTAGATTAATTATTTCCAGATAAACACCAATCCCCTGGACTCTTCAGGGAGCATTAAGGAATCAGAACATCATTGTCCAAGCCAGAATTGAACAGCACATTGGAATAAGGTTTTCTCTGCCTTTTCTCTGTGATTTCTAAAATCTGTCCTCGAGATGCAAAGCAGGGGCAGGATGTCCATTTGCTGTTCCTGGTCTGCTCCATAGCTCAGCTCATGCAGGATTTAAACCAGAGCTGAGCAGGGGGAGATGCTCCGTGTGTGCTGGGCTGCTGGGGCACCGTTGAGCCCTGGTGTCCGAGCTCACAAGGGCGGTGCTGGGGCAGAGCAGCGGCTCCTCTCACGCCACGTCCTCCCGCAGGTCTGCAAGGTGGTGAACGCCACCACGCTCACGTGCCTGGCTCCCGCCCTCACCCCCGAGTACCGGCCCGGCCTGGATGCCGTCGAGCGCCCAGACGAGTTCGGCTTCATCTTCAACAACGTGCAGGCTCTGCTGGTTTACAACGACACCAAGTTCATATATTACCCAAACCCGACGTTTGAGCTCCTGAGCCCCACTGGCATCCTGGAGCAGAAACCCGGCTCGCCCATCATCCTCAAGGTGAGGCTGCCTCGCGCTGGCACGAGCCACAGCCACGTAGCACATGAGCTGTGGCATTGAGCTGGTTTGAGCTCAGCAGAACAAGAAGGGCTTTGCTGCCTCATAGCTGAATAGCTGCCTATCCCCTAGAGCTCTACCAGCACAGCTGGGTAAGATGAAAGTCATGCCCAGTTCTCTGTAGCTTTCTGCTGGACCTAGAGTTATGTCAGCAAAGCTTTTGAAGCCCCTCTTGCAATGGCCGGGCCAAAATCATAGCTCTGGGATGGACCAGATAGGCTTTGGGAGATGCAGAAAGCAGCATGTGATAGAGGAGCTCTGTATGGCCCCTTGGAGAGTGCCAGGGCCCTCCTTGTGCCCACGCTGCTGGTGAGAGCGAAAAGAGGGGAAATGGGCTGCATCTCTGTACAGTCTTCTCTACCTCTGTTACTAGGGTAAAAACCTGTGCCCGCCGGCTCCAGGAGGAGCGAAGCTGAACTACACAGTGCTCATCGGCGAGACGCCCTGCGCCGTCACCGTGTCGGAGACGCAGCTGCTGTGCGAGCCCCCCAACCTCAGCGGGCAGCACAAAGTGATGGTGAGAGCCCCCCGCTCCTGCCTCTCTCCTCTCCGGCCCTCCCTCCTCCTCCTCCCTCTCTCCAAATCCCAGGGACATTTGAGCGCCATTTCTTATCCGAGGATCAGTAGGATTTCAGGTCCTTATGGTTGTCTAACTGGAAGCTTAAAGCATTGATTAGCATGAGGAAAAATCATACTACCTCCTTGGAGACGTGCCACCTCCTAGCAGACCCTTCCAGAAGGGAAAAATATTTATGACAGTGACTTCACCAGGCTCCATCTCTGCTTTGGCATTGCTCCTTCTTTCCCTGCTGATGGGTGAGACACTTTGCAGTACGCTGCGTTCTCCCTGCTGCACAAGGGAAGGGATTTTGGCAATCCTTGTAGCTGGGCACAGTTTGCCAAGGAGCTAGAAAGAAGATTTTGCCTTTTTTTCTGAAGCAAAAATAGCCAGGGACGCCTGCCCCCTGGTTTGGCTGGACCAGTGGCCTCATTGAGGATCATGGTCCCCGTACCCTTTGCTTCAGCATGACACTCTGTGCTTTCTTTCTCTTTGAGCTCAGCATCCAAAACATACTCGAATGATCACAGTGTGATTCCCCTAAGAGCAGCGTGGCTGAGAGCTGCTGCCAGGACCCTGGGGAACCTCCGGCCAGTCTGTTCTGCAGCCTGGGAGCCTCCCCTTCCCTTCGCCTCCCGCGCTGTGAAGAGGCTGTTTCCTGTCACTGGAGTTGGCACCGGGTTGCTAATGTCCGCAGTTTACAAAAGGGAGTTGAAAGCTTATAAAATGAAAGTCAAATGGAGCCATCAGATAATAAGAACAAAGGCGCGATAGTGAAGGGCTGACACATTTATCATGGCTGGAAGCTGCTCTGCGCCCGTGTAAGCGGCGCCCGGTGGGTTTTGCAGACGGGCAGCGCCGCAGCTGATGTCTGGTCCTCCGAGGTGGCCGCCTGGCCAGACCGTGCTCGTCCTCGGCTCCCTGCAGGGTCGGGCACGGGCAGGAGCTGCTGCTCATGCAGCCCTTGCTCACCAGGTGCGCGTCGGCGGCGTCCTCTTCTCCCCCGGCGCGGTGAGCATCGTCTCGGACAGCCTGCTGACCCTGCCGGCCATCGTGAGCATCGCCGCCGGCGGCAGCCTGCTCCTCATCATCGTCATCATCGTGCTCATCGCCTACAAGCGCAAGTCCCGCGAGAACGACCTCACCCTCAAGAGGCTCCAGATGCAGATGGACAACCTGGAGTCGCGGGTGGCCCTGGAGTGCAAGGAGGGTGAGTGGGGGCTGCTGCTGCTGCCCTGTTTCAGACCCCAAACTACGGAGGTTTCGGGCATTCCAGGGAATGTGTTTTATCCGCTTGGAAGGGAGCCGAGCGAAGCAAAGCAAAGTAAATAGAAACTGCAAAATTCGCAGTGTGACCTTGGTGCGTGCGGGTAGCTGTACTCAATTTGTTCGGCTGATTTTGAAAAGATAGCCTTGGAAATGTAGGGCAAGAAGGGAGACCTGTTTTCAGGAGAGACCCCGACTTCTGTACGGGCACAACCTGCCTGGGGACACAGCGACCTTGCTGAAGCCAGCAATGTTTTAGGATTCGGATAAGGAACACAAGCACGCACCACTACAACTGTAATATCCCTGTTCATGGTATGTTATAAAAGGAAGACTAAACCTCCTGACCCCGGCAGAAAGCGATTTCTGCACAGAAGCATCAGATTTTCTTATTTTGGCTACTGTAGATAGAGAAGAAAAAGAAAAGAAAATATGGGAGGCACCAAGATAGGAAAATACATCCTCATTTCTATCTGCTGCCTTTAAAGGTGCTTTAGGTGTGTATACCTAGGTGTGAACTGCATACAAATTAATAAGCATCTTTTGTTCTCTGCATCTGTTGTTCGCAGCGCCTGCTCGCTGCTCGCAGCTGCTACAACAGGGTCTCCAAGCGGGAGGGTCCAGTTAAGCTCCAGGCAAGGTCTGCACGGAAGCAGTTCGCTGAGCTGCTCTGTTGATGCTCCCACTGATGTGCCCCCGAGGAGAGCAGGCGGCCGGAGAGCCCCCACGCTGCTCCTTGATCACATTTGATTGCTTTCTTGTTCTCTTCTTCCCGAACAGCCTTTGCAGAGCTGCAGACAGACATCAATGAATTAACCAGCGACCTGGATCGCTCGGGAATCCCGTATCTCGACTACCGGACGTACGCGATGAGGGTGCTCTTCCCAGGCATCGAGGACCATCCTGTGCTGCGGGAGCTGGAGGTAAAGAGCAGGGCTCTTGCTGCTCCCTCTGGGAAACCCGCACGAAACCTGCTCAGCAGGGAAGCACCTTGTGCCCTGAATGGTATTAGAGGCCCTGGGAACTAGTAGAAAAATGAACCCGGAGCTCATGGGTACAAAGAGCTGGGCGCTTTATCATCTAAGCACACTGCTTGCTTCCTCTTGGTTTCTTCCACACTGCTGCTGGTTTAGTTTTATTTTATTGGTTTTTATATTGTTATAGACCAGCAGTGAGGCACACTGCATAAGTTATCCTTGTCCTTTTAAAGTCCTCCTTAATCACTTGCGGATGGAGGGAAAAGCTGTGTGCCTGGGAGCATCCTCCTGCTGCTGTTTCATGGCATGTCCACAGGAGGGCAAGCGCTTTGGCTCGGCAGGGCCCGCGGCTGGCCTTGCTGTAAGCAAGTGTTTTAATTGCCCTCTTGGTTTTTTATTCAGTGTGTGCATAAAACTCCCTGTGCTTCACCCAGCTGCAGCTTCATTTAGGCGGTGAATTAAGAGAGTCCCTATAAATTAATTCTATCAAGGTTCTTCTGTACACAGAAGTCTTCCCTGAAGGGTTGGAAGTGGTCAGTGGTTAATGCAGGTGCTTCGTAGCATTAATGCATTGAAGTAGATCCCTTTCCAAGAGGCCGCCAGCCCAGAACCACTGCTGTGGTGCTGCAGAAACTCGTCGGCTGCCCCTGAACCTGCCCCCCTCCCCGAGCCCACCTTGTGTTCCCAGCTTACATTGCCAAATAAGCTGATCCTCTAACAAACAAATATAAATGCTTTTCTTTTATTTGTTTTCCTCATGAAAAAGAGAATTGCAGAAGTGATAAATGTGTTGCCAATTACACAGTTGCTTAATTATGTAACGTTAGTAAAGCCAATACATAAGTCTCCAAGATGTTTGTTAAAGAGTTGTTTAATGTAGTTCATCATTTTCACTCGTAATGAATTACTTGAATCCAGAACTGGCTGAAAGCCTCAATTAATTTTTTACACTTGTCTCATAATAAAGCAATAGTCTAAATTAGTATTTAATTTACTTATAGGAGTGTCACTTTTTATGCAGAACAAGCAAAATTGTATGGCATTTATGAGGCCGTTAGGCTCAAAGCAGCAGCTTTATGGCATGCAGAGGGTGCAATTCAGAGCAATGATTAAGGCACCAAGCGCTGGAAATGCTTTGACTACGAAAATCTGGTGTTTGCTGGGGCCCGAAACACAGGGTCTGCTCTCGCCCGCTGCAGGTCCAAGGCAACGGGCAGCAGCACGTGGAGAAGGCCTTGAAGCTCTTTGCGCAGCTCATCAACAACAAGGTGTTCCTGCTGACGTTCATCCGCACGCTGGAGCTGCAGCGCAGCTTCTCCATGCGCGACCGCGGCAACGTGGCCTCCCTCATCATGACGGGCCTCCAGGGCAGGCTCGAGTACGCCACCGACGTGCTCAAGCAGCTGCTCTCCGACCTCATCGAGAAGAACCTGGAAAACAAGAACCACCCCAAGCTGCTGCTGCGCAGGTAGAGCGCGCGGGCGGGATGGGCGAGGAGGTGGTCCAGGTTGAGGAGATGTCACCACCCTGGTCCCCGTGGACCTTCCCCCTGCCCCTCTGAGCCCCCTCGCAGGCAATCAGGGGTTCATCCTCCCAGCATCTGGCTGGGTAGGGAGCTAGGGAAGGGGCTAAGCCACCAACACAAGGCTGTGCAGGGAAACATGGAGAAAAAAAGGCAGGGAAGCAGATTGATGACTCCAGAGCATTCATCAGCCTGACTCAAGCCCTAGTGCAGGTGGCAACCAGGGACCAGTGCTGAGGACATCCCATGGGCTGGGTGCTGCAGCCAGAGTGGGTGGCCCTGGGCAAAGGGAGAATTTTGCAGCTCCATGAGCGTTTCAGGGATTCCCGCAGCCACAACGAGGATCCGCGGCAGGAAATTGCCCTAACGCCGGCCGTGTTTGCGGAGGCGATAACTCATCCCTGGGAAGGAAGCTGCCTTAATTTCCCCCGTGGTTTGACGTGTTGCTGGGAAGGCCTCAGCCGCCCGGAATGACTTTTCATGGCACTTTAAAAATACCAGGTTTTTGTTGGGCCATGCACCTATCCGTGCCCGTCCACAGCGCCAGGGCCCTGGCAGCTCCTGGAAGCGGAGCTCAGGGCTGCTCCTTGCCCATGTGTGCAGGGTTCTTCTCATTCCACCAGGCAGGAGACAGGAGGGATTTGCAAGACAGGAGGCAAGGGAAATGGAAAACACGTATTTATTTGAGTGTCCTTAACTCTTTTTGGGTAGTTTCTGCTTTACTCCCGTGCTCGATAAGGTGCCACCTTGGCAAGCCCCTGCCACAGTGTGCCCTGCCCTTGCTCGTGCTCAGTGCAGAGGGTTTTCCATGAGCCCCGGGGTTGTCCCTGTGGCACCAGCCCCCAGGAGCTTTCTGCAGGTTTCCAGAGGCAGATCTGCAGCAGCGGTCACCGGTTGTTCCCAGTTATTTCCGTAGTGCAAGAGCAGGCGGCTGGCAGGTCTAGTGCTGCTAATGGGAACTGGACACAGTATTAGTTCATTAGCAGTGTTAATTAGGAGGTTTGCCGTTCTTAATTTAATACTCTAGTCACAAAGCAGAGTGTTAAATTAATGCTCACCCTGAGGCGTGGAGTGCGTCATTTTCACAGGACGAGCTTTTCTGCTGCTCTTGGATCTGCGCAACCAGCTGCTGTGACTGAGACTCCTGCTGCTTCCCCTTAACGGGGGGACCAAAATGTTGTAAACGGGGGACCAGTAAGTGTGTCATTCTGCACACAGGGTGAATTTTCAGGCAGCTAATCAATTCAGGCTTAAATTCCTTGAGGATCTGCAGGCGTTTGCACAAATTCCCAGCAGACGCTGCATCCGTAGAGCCGCCGGCAGCGTGAGCCCGGCTCTCCTTGCAGGCTGGGATCAGGTCTGGCTTGCTGAAATCCGCAGCTCCTCTTCAGAGCTGATCACATCAGTGTTAGGATGAAGCCCTGTTGCTTCCATAGCATGTGTTTATCCTTAAACGCTCTGTGAAGAGGCTGTCCCTAATTTGGGGCAGATGAGGGTAAGCGGTTCTGGAGCGGGATGGGGACTTGTTCTGGGATGGTGCCAGGGCACAAATGGTCTCCGTGCAGCAGCAGGTTTTTTCCCCAGCAGCTGCCACCCAGCTCTGGCCCTGCAGCCTGTCCCACCTCCCCGTCCTGCAGTGCCAGCGTTAAAAGCTATCATTAGAAGCCATTGTATTTAAATTGGAGATAATTTAGGGCATAATGTGGGGAGCGGGCGCGGGGTGGAGCTGGGCAGAAAGCTGCAATTTCCCCAGCATTGTCCCTGCACGTCCCTGGCTGCCGCAAATCCCGCAAATCCCGGGGATTTAACAGCCAGGCTGTAATTTGTGCCACGTGCAAGGAGCCGGTGTCACCAGGCTGCCTGTCACCGCTGTGACGAGCTGTCAGCCCTGCTGGCTGCTGCCATCAGCTCCAGGACACCGGGAGGCAGCCCCGGCCGGACCAGCCCCTCCGGCCGCATTCCCGTCCGGAGCCACAGATGCCGGACACGTCCCCTGGCTCCCACTGCACCCACCTCCATGAGGCCACCCTGTATGAGAGGTGATATTTAGGTTGATTTTGTGTTTAATGCGTGTGTGACGATGAGTCCTCCTGGCTTCTCTAGGACCGAGTCAGTGGCCGAGAAGATGCTCACCAACTGGTTTGCCTTCCTCCTCCACAAGTTCCTCAAGGTAAGCAAGGGATGGAGCTGAGACCTTCATGTGCCCCTTGGCCGTCGTCTTTCCCTCTTGCTCTTTCCAGAGCACTCATCCAGCCGTCTGTTGGATGAACCCAGACTTGAATTTGCCCAGCGGGACCCAAAGCAAAATGTAGTACAGTACCCTTTTTGCCCGTCTTGTTCATTGTAGCCTGAAATTTTTCATGTGAGAGAGTTTCTACTGCTTCCCCTGAGCCCTGTTTACAGGTTAATGGATCTCCCTGCTTGGGAGAGTGCTTTCTGCTGTTCAGCTTAACTTTCCCAGGCTTTGGTTTCACCTCATTTCATCTAGCTCTATCCCCAGAGCACTCCAAACAGATCACCCTCCTGAGCGCTCACACCTCGTTAGTGCTTACAGGCAATTATCACTTAGTCTTCCGTGCTTGCACTTCGGTATTTCTTGACTTTGTTTTTGGAAGCATCACAGAACTTGCTTCATGGGAGTGAACAGTGAGGATTAGATCTCACACTCCCCCTTTTGCAGCAATATAGACTCAGTCAAGACATAGCAAGCCAAGGACAACATCCCCAAGAAGCAGTGGAGCTCGTGGCGTGGGGTATCCTCTCTAGGCCCTGCTGGGAGCTGCAATCCAGGCTTGCACATGTGCTAAAGATGAAGTCAGTGGGATTGTGCATCCCCTGTCACGAGCAAAGGTGTCCGCCGACAAGCGGCCCCGGAGGAGAGGCACCTTCACCCCCGGGTTAGTTTTGCTGTCTGTCTCGTTGTGCAGGAGTGTGCTGGGGAGCCCCTCTTCATGCTCTACTGTGCCATCAAGCAGCAGATGGAGAAAGGCCCCATTGATGCCATCACGGGAGAGGCGCGGTACTCACTGAGCGAGGATAAGCTGATCCGGCAGCAAATCGAGTACAAAACTCTGGTGAGTGGTCTCTGTAGAAGCTGGATTTAGGCTATGCTGATGTTTAGGCCAGGGGTTTGGCACTACCACGGAGCTCCCACCGAGTCCCCAGGATAAACCACAGCCCTGAAGCCAGTGTAGTGATCTGTAACATCCAGAGCTACAAATCCAAGGTAGAGCCTTTGGCTGTGCGAGCCGTCCACGATATAGGTTTGTACCTCATTTGTAGCCCACTGAGCTAAGTAAGGGTTTCAAAGGCAGAGTTTGAGGGGAGATTTTGACCATTATGCTATCTCTGACAAAGGACAAAGAACAATGGAATTGTATTTTTATCCTTTTAAAAATATGCTAAATGTGACAGCCATGATGCAGGCTGCAGGATGCAAATAAGGATGCAGTGTGGGTATTTTATGAGAATTAGTTGTGTGACAGCTGCTGTTACTGTTCTGCTGAATACCTGTCTGAAGCCTTTTAGAAAGTGCTCTGGTTCTCCTTCCTTTGCAGATCCTCAGCTGTGTGAACCCAGATAATGAGAACAGTCCAGAGATCCCTGTGAAGGTGCTGAACTGTGATACCATCACTCAAGTCAAAGAGAAGATCCTAGATGCAGTATACAAAAATGTCCCATATTCTCAAAGACCCAGAGCTGTTGACATGGACTTGGGTAGGAGCCTCCCTACTGCATTAGAGACTGTTGTTATCAGTGGTCATTAGTGGGATTTGCAGAGCTTGAAGGCTAGAACTGAGACTGGAGTTACCTGCACAACTACACGCATATTTCTGCCCCAAGGAAGCGTGGATGCTGCTCCTACCAGATAGGTTTTGATCTCTGTACATTCAGCTAATTGCCCATTCCCCAGTGAGCAAATAATTCCTTATTCTCCTTCCTTTCACTGAGCAGAGGCTTTCCACAAGAGCCTTCAACTTCCCAGAGCTGAGGGGCAGAGGGTCAGAAAAGGCTCTGCACTTAGCTGCAAAAAATCTGTCAGTATAGACTTCATTATAGTTATGAGATTTTAGAAAAGAAATCACCTTTCTTTGAATGCCCTTATCAGGGGCCCTGTAAGATAGGCTCAGCTTCCAAAGAGCTATTGGGTCGGCAGTGGTAGAGGCCATTAGGTCTCCTACGTGTCTGACCGTTGTGTCTGCCTGGCTTTTGGCTCTTGCAGAGTGGCGCCAGGGCCGGATAGCTCGCGTGGTGCTGCAGGATGAAGACATCACCACCAAGATTGAAGGAGACTGGAAGCGCTTGAACACCTTGGTGCATTATCAGGTAAGAAACCAGCCTTGGCAGAGAGGTCCCAGAAGGGTGCCCAGGGGAAGGAAAAGAAAAGCAGGAATTTAGCTCCCAAGTGTCTCATCTACCAAGGCAGACAGAGAGGTCACGTTCGTGTGATAAACCAGAATGGCTCTGTGTGCTCGTGCATTAAACAGGAAAGCAACCTTGACATGGATCTTAAAGCAACTAGCAGAGTTGAAAATTGGCTAAATTAAAAATGCCAGCAGCACGCGAGCCAGACGGAGCATTGGAAAGGGCTGAGCTGCCACTGCTGGAGACCCAGGGCCGGGCAGGATTGCTCTGTGGGAAAGGAGCATGATGAACCTCCTGAGCAGACAGGCAGGCTGCAGAGGTGACTGCTCTGTCACATTCATGATCTTCCTACATGTTGATTCCTGATCATCATGCAAAACACAAAGGAAGGAAAGGGTGTTTACTTCAGTACTGTCAAGTGAGAGACTCTAGGGTTATTGCTGTGGGTCACAGGGCAAAGCTAAGTCAAGTAAGGGTGAATATCAGGAGCTGCTTCTTGACACGGTAACATCAAATCTCCTGTATTTCAGATCTGCTCTTCTAGGGCAAATAGTGGGAGTTTTGTCACCAAAGTCACATATAATTTGGCTGGATGGTGAAAATACTTTATTTTGCATCGGCCTGGGTGAACTGGATGACCTAAGAAATGTTTCCTGTCTTTAACCTGTGCAGCATTCATGCCCCAGTGCTGCCCGGGCTGCTCTAGATAGGCGCCTGTCAGTTGGAAAGTGCTTCTAACAGCATGCAAAAAAAGCAAAAAGGGGTAAAGAAAGAGCTGGGGAAAGTTTGGTTAAGTGGAATCAAAGGCCTGTCTGCAGCAGAAGATAACTGCATTAATTAGGACCTGTAACCTACTACTGTCCATCACTACCTACACTGAAGTGTTTAGTATTTAATCTGGCATCTTTCACTGTTTATACAGCGTCTCGAGTCCATCAGCGTGACTCCTGCTGTGTAAGTTGAATGCGAGCCAGTATTGACAGCAGCCATATAATCAGGGAGTGAGGCAGCGAGAATGGCATAAATATGCAAAGTGCATGTAAAAAAGCAGCTCTAGAGGCAACTTTTCCAAGCAGCCTGAAGGATTTAAACACAGATTACCTTAAAAATCTCACGGGAGCTGGGCATATAAATTCCATTGTTGGCTTTTAAAATCTGTTTTACCTGACAGTTGTAAGGGATTAACCAACAAGCAGGGAAGCAGTAAGACTTTATTATGCCTTGATCTTTAAAAGTCATCTAAGGAAGCCAGGAGTGAAATTCAGGTCTGTCTGATGTGTGTTGGGTGCTAGGGGAGGGAGTGCTT
>JAVCKT010026627.1:0-18024 GCA_032273925.1 Rhynchotus rufescens | reverse complement strand
TTTAGTGCCTGTGGGAAACCTGAGCCATTACTTTACCCTTAAAATAAGCAAAATCCTTACAGCACTCGAGGCACAGCAGCTATTCTTACCATTTGAATGTCAGTTTTGCTCTGGAGCAAAGCAGGAGTTTGCTGCCAAGTCCTGGAGTAGGTAGCGGCTGCACATGTCTCTCCTCGCTCTGGCCAGAACTCTGAGCAGCCAGAACAGAGCTGTCGAAGCCATAAAAAGAAGCCAAGTTCTCGTCACCGCAACAGAAATCTCAGGGCTTTTGCCAAAAACAAACAACCGTTTTTTTTGTATTTCTACCAGGGCTTTTCTTCTGTTTGAGTAATACATGTTTTTATTAGGTATCAGAAATACAGATGCTCCAGAGCTCCACAGTAAAACAAATAGGCAGGCAAAGGCACAGTCTCGAAGAGGGTATAAAAGCAGCTGGGTTTGAGCAGTACTTTGCCGCTATTTTAACCAGGAGCATCCAAGCAAAGGGACCAGGGATAGTAGTAGTAGCCAGGGACTCTTGTCACCAGCAGGGACATGGCAAGGGAAAACTAGCTGCTATGGAGCAAGTGTGGTTCAAGCCAGAAAAAAGAAATCCAGATTGCTCCGGCTCCTGGAGGTGAGGTAGTGACTCTTTTGAAGAAGCCTCTCTTTTCTTGTAATAATAAATATTAGCTCTGCAAAGCCACCTTCATCTGCTGTTGAGAACGGTCTCCTCCTTTGGTCAGATGCCTTTCCCCTTGCTTGGTGCTTTTATGTGCTGATCTGAAAGCAAGGAGTGCTCTGTGCTTTGTGCACGGGAACCGGAGAGGCACGCGGGGGCTGTCTGGCAATATTGCGGGCATTTTGTGCTTTTTATGCTTTGGAGCTTTAGAGGCACCATTGCCGAGGAGTAATCACTGGAGCAGGCAGCAGCAAGTCCTTGAGCTTCGCAGGTTTGTGCCCGGCTGGTTCCTGGCCTTGGCTCCCGCAGCAGCTCAGCGCCCTGCTGCTCCTCCGGGATCGAGGGCCAGCTCTCGCCGGGGCCCCGCCAGCCTTCCTCCCGTGCTCAGCATCAGCACGATGACATTTGTCATGGGATAATTATTTAATTGCAAGACTCTCCTCACTGCATATTCCTCTGCTAGAAATTTATACCATGTCTTTATTTTCTGAGAATATGTAAAATAAGAATACACCGTAGGTCTGCATCAACCGATAAAATGTATTTTCAATGGGAAATCCTACCATGTAAAAGCCAGATTGGAGTTTAAAAGAAATATTAAACTTTTTCTAATATTTCTGAGCTGCCATATAGAACTATATAGAGAACTGCTATGTATAACTGCTATTTCCTCATTTCTAAAAATAGATTTATAGGTTAAATAGGTATAATTCTTTGTTAAAGTCTCTGGAGCTTTTACACTAAGTTATGAAGAATCATATTTCATTTGGATAGTATCCTCTTGGTTTCATGCCTATTAAACTTGATGGGAGACTCTCACCCCCATGTGGCTTTACTAAAGTGAAATGAATCACCAAATTTAATATTGAATGATTTACAGTGGCTCACGCAGGGTTAACTCGGAGGCAGCAAAGCATGAATACCTGTCAGCCACTGGGAGTCCGGAAGGGCTGAGAGATTAGAAAACTATTTTAAATGAAAAATTAGAAGCAGAGAGGGAAGATTTGTGCAGAAAATGAGATGCAGGAGCCAGCAGCGGCTTGGCCCGGAGCCTCCACCTGGAGCCGCTCAGCGATGCTCGGTGCGGGCCGGCTCTCAGCTGCGCTCCCGCTCGCTTCCTCTACCCTACTTTTTCCTTTCTTTAAGGTATTTCCAGCAGTACATTTCCAGATAGGGGAGAATCGGAATATTTATCAAGTTGTAAAACAGCCAGCCAGCTTCTGGAGCATCTCTAGGGCTTTGTGGCAACAGCGGAGAGCGATGGGGAAGGAATGTGTGCTACATCTGATGCTAATTTAATACACTGGTGTTTTTCAGCTGACAAGAGTCATTCGAACCCAAATTTAGAGAGTGAGAGGAGCGCTGCGGGTGCACGAGGCATTTGCAGTACCTCCCTCCTGGTTAACCACGGTGCCGAGGGAATCGTATCCCTGTGCAGAGGCCAGGGAATCACCGCCTGCGCACGAGGCTCTGGGGCTGCGGGTTTCTCCGGGCTGAGCCTGAGCTGAAGTGGCAGCTAATAACAGCCTAAGAAAATAATATCACCGCTGATCGTTTCTTCCATCACCTTAATAAATTGGATGAAGTGAGGCAGGAGTAGAAGAGGAAATAACAGAGGTGTTTGAAGTGTTTTGCTTAGAAATATCTCACTTTTGCACCGTGAAGCACAAGTAGCTATTATTTCCACTATCACTAGCAATAATAATAACTCGCATTTGCAGGAAACCTCTCATTTACGCAGACCCCAGGCCTTGCAGGGAGCGTTCTGCATTCGGGAGCGCTCTGTTGCAGGTGGAGCAGGCGGCTGCTGCTGCAGAAGCTGCAGGAGCTTCGTCCGGGGCGCGGGGAGGCTCCCGGGGAGCAAAGTGCAGCTCCCAACTCCCCTAGACCCAGGATATATTAACTTACAGTGAGCAGCTTGGTGGGACCGAGCTTTGATGGGCAGTTTCTCTGGCCTGGGATTTGCCTCTCCCTGCCCCACTATGTTGTGGGGCAGAGCTGGAAGCTGCTCAGGTCTCGTCCTTGCAATCCTGCACCTTCCTAATTAACCCAAACAAGTTGAAAAACTTCCAATGACTGTTAGATTTTTAGGGAGGGTAAAATTAAGCACCGCTACTAAAATCTCCTATCGCAGACTCTTGTTAGCACTAATGTTCATTTACAGTTTGACTTCCCAGGATTTAATTCCTTCTCTGCTGCAACAGAGAGACTGACAATTTAAAGCCCTAAAGATGGCTTTATGACTTGCTCGGCTGCAAATCAAACTTTTAAAGTTCATAAAAAATGTTAAAATAAAAAAATGTTTTAATGGGGATGCTTTATGGTCCATAACATTATTATAGCTGTTTTATTCCCTCTGCATTGTTACGCTTTAATTGGATCACAACAGGCCTTGAGATTTGCCATTTTTATTGGATAAAATATAATCTTAATTCAAGAACAACCCAAAACCTCTTCAATATGTCTTTTGATTTAGCACTTTTTTCATTCCTTCCTTCTTTTTTTCCATCCGTCCATCCATCCATCCGTACATCCCTTGTTAAACTAGTCCTGGCCACCCACAAGAGCGTTTGACCAGATGGGGAGCATGTGCAAAGCAAGAGGGACCCTTTTCTCCTGCGAGTTCTTTGCTGGGTTTGAGGTCACTGCATGAGCTGCAGCATCCTCAGTGCAGGCTGCAGCATCCTTGCTGCAACCTGCAGCATCCTCGGTGCAAACTGCAGCATCCTCGCTGCAAACTGCAGCATCCTCGCTGCAAGCTGCAGCATCCTCAGTGCAAGCTGCAGCATCCTCGCTGCAAACTGCAGCATCCTCGCTGCAAGCTGCAGCATCCTTGGCGCGCGCAGGCACTCGTGCTGACCTCCCCTTCTCCTGCTCTTCCTCCCAGGTGTCGGACCGCTCGGTGGTGGCCCTGGTCCCCAAGCAGACCTCCTCCTACAACATTCCCGCCTCCGCCAGCATATCCCGGACGTCCATCAGCAGATACGGTAGGTAAGGTGCGGGAAAGGGCCGGCTGTGCTGGTGCTGCTGGAAAAATGCCACTGACTCCCGGTGCTCTAAGAGGAAGAGCCTCAATTCCTAGCTAATGGGTCAGAAATGGGAAACAACATCGTAACTCAGCGTGCGGGGATCCGCACACCTGGGAACGCCTCATTTGCATAATAGCATGGTTAGGCATTTACACATGGTCCCTAAAGGGCCTCCGCGCTGAATAAATGAGCCTGTGAGGTGCCAGGTGTGCATTTAAAGCACTAAATCCACAATAATAGTAATAATATGCTTCCATAAAAGGTAGCAGTGGAAAATTCTCCAGCACACTGATCTCTCATTAGCTTTCTTTTTACACAATATTTTGCAAATGAGGGCTCTCCTGACAAACTTGCCTCCCTGTATTGTTTATAGCTACCAGAATAATTTTTTTTCTGAAGCAAGGGGCCTGGAAAGGCATCCGAATGGCAAGAGGGTCTTTGGGCAAAAGCTGGGTCAGGCTCTGCATATTGGAGAAAAGGCCATTTCTCACAGGGAAATGCAACCCACCCATGAGCGCCAGAGCTTCCCTCTCCTCGGGTGATGAAAACATCTAAGCTGGGTCACACAACACGGGCACGGGCCTTAAGTTCTCATTGATCTTTGTCAGATAGAAAAGCCTCTGCGAGCTACAAATATGAATGATGATCGCTCATGTTAAGATTAATACTTGTAATTGTGCAGACAGAATTTAAATGAGATACTTATTTACTTTTCCATTATGTATCAGTATGGAGCTGTGTTTAAAAATAGACTTACTAGATGCTTCTCTCTGTCCCCCTATGTTTTTCCTTAATTACATCAGCTGGAATACTCATTTATCTAAGCCTTAATCAGAGATGAAAATCTAGCTGGTTTTGTAATGACTCCTGTACTTCCTTCTGCTGATTTATGATTGATCCTCTCACCTCATCCTTGCTGGGGAGGGGAGTTGGGCTGGGGGAGCACAGAGGGTCTCGAGGAGCCGGGACATCCAGCCTGGGCTGAAACGGCTGGGGCCGTGTTATGTCTTGGCCTTGCAGACTCCACGTTCCGGTACACGGGCAGCCCCGACAGCCTGCGCTCCCGGGCCCCCATGATCACCCCGGACCTGGAGAGCGGCGTCAAAGTCTGGCACTTGGTCAAAAACCACGACCACGGAGACCAGAAGGAAGGGGACCGGGGCAGTAAGATGGTGTCCGAGATCTACCTGACGAGGTTGTTAGCTACAAAGGTGACTGGCTTACACCAACATTGGCTCGGAGAACGTAGAGTGATGCCCTTGATGCCTTGCTTGCCCTTGATTAACCTTAATTAGCCTTACATGTTCGTTAGCGAAGCTCACCCAGGGGCCAGGGTCCTGCCTGTCCCTGTGACCTCCTGCACAGAGGCAGGAGCTGCCCTGGTTCCCCTTGCAGCAGCCTCGCAGCCGCAGTCAAGCATTGCATTGCTGTTATAGCTGCAATACTTCACTCCTCCCCAAGGCATTAAAGCTCTGAGAGTTGGAAAGGCACCAGAGTGCCTGTAAATTGGCACCTTCCCCTGCCGCAGAAGGTCTCGCTGCCTTTCACTGTCGGCTGCCGCTGCAGACAGCGCTGCTTGGCCTCAGAAAGCACGAGGAACTGTGTTTTGCCTTAGAAATAAAGCATGAGCGCAGCCCACGCGGTGCAGCCGCGGCGGCGAGCCGTGCGCGGTGCAGCCCAGCCCTCACCCCGGCGCTGTCCCGCAGGGCACGCTGCAGAAGTTCGTGGACGACCTGTTTGAGACGCTGTTCAGCACGGTGCACCGCGGCAGCGCGCTGCCGCTCGCCATCAAGTACATGTTCGACTTCCTGGACGAGCAGGCCGACAAGCACGGCATCCACGACACGGACGTGCGGCACACCTGGAAGAGCAACTGGTGAGCGCGGAGCGGGCAGCGGGCAGGGCCACACACGGCCCTCCGCATCCCGCACATCTGCAGCGGGACGGAGTTTCGGGAACAAGAGGGCTGCAGCATGCAGAAACTGATGCTGCACCGCGCGCGCAGCCGCCCCGGCTGCAGTGCAGTGCTCTGCAAGCAGCGGGAGCTCCGCGCCGCTGCCACTGCCACTGCCGTTATTTCGGGATTAAAAGCACTGTGAGCTAGAAACGCACCTCTGTGACGCAAGGGAAAGAAAAACAACAAATGGCTGCTCCCGGGGGTCTCTGTACCCCCTCCAGTCCCTCGTGGTTTAAAAAGCCTCTAATCATCACGTCTGCAAAAGCCAGCTTCCCTGCTAAGACTGTGGGAAGCTGAAAACATTTTACTGAAAGCCTTAGCAGAGGGAGTTACTAGGATAAAACTGCTCAGATGGCGAAGGCAGGTGACACTTCTTAAAGCGGTATAAAAGGACAGTGGCCGGTGGCAGAGCTGATCCCGCGGAGCCCTCGCGGCGCTGGAGCCCGGCCGGTGTCCCCAGGGCGCGAGGGCGGACGGGGCGAGCGCGACGTGCTGGGCTCTGCGAGGGCTAAGGCTGGAGCCGCCAGTGCTGCTCGCTGGGTAGTGAGAGTCGAGACTTGAAAGGTAATAGGAAGCAGCAGCTGCTTTTTTGATCCTGCCATACAGCCAAAGAAAAAAGGAATAATAATTCCCCTTTGATTGCAAAGGCCTCGGGATTTGGGGACGGAGGCTCTGATGCCGCCTGCCCGCCCTCCTTCGCCGCCCGGCCAGTCATTAGCGCGGCCACAGCAGCATCTCTGCCCCCGGCTCAGCCCACGACACGCTCGGCTTAATGAACTCTGACTAATGGACTCCTGGTGCAGCCTCTCGCCAGCGCACGCTGCTCCTGCGGCCTTGCGAGGGGAGCTGGCCACCCCGCTGGGCCCCACGCTGCCCACCTGGGCACGGGGAGGACCCACAGCAGCTCTTCTCCTTCCTTCACTCACCATTAACCTCGTTCTTCATTTCCCTGCAGCCTCCCTCTGCGCTTTTGGGTGAACGTGATCAAAAACCCGCAGTTTGTGTTCGACATCCACAAAGGCAGCATCACGGACGCCTGCCTCTCGGTGGTGGCCCAGACCTTCATGGACTCGTGCTCCACCTCGGAGCACCGCCTGGGCAAGGACTCCCCCTCCAACAAGCTGCTCTACGCCAAGGACATCCCCAGCTACAAGAGCTGGGTGGAGAGGTGAGCGGCGGTGCAGGGTGGCAGCTCTGGCCCTGGGCTCGCTCCAGAGCAGCAGCTTGGCTCCTGGGCATAGGTGGTATCATTCCTGCTCTTACTATCATCAGCGAGGGATTAAATCCCAAGGAGAGGGGCGTTCTGAGGCTCGTGTTCCTCGTGGGCTCCCCTTCACGCTTGCCCCTTTCTGCCAGGTACTACGCAGACATCGCCAAGCTGCCGGCCATCAGCGACCAGGACATGAACGCCTACCTCGCGGAGCAGTCGCGCCTGCACGCCGCCGAGTTCCACATGCTGAGCGCGCTCAACGAGATCTACTCCTACGTGAGCAAGTACAGCGAAGAGGTGGGTGTCGCTGCAGGGCCCTGCCCTCTGCATGTCACACAGCTTGAGGGAGGGCCCGCGTTGCAGCGTGGCCTTGGCATCGCCCTGCCCGTGTCCGTTTGTCCACGCACAAAGGGGTTTGGGTCCTGGTCATGCCACTAACACACTTCCCAGGAGGCTGAAGAGCTCAAACACGGTGTGAGCAACTGAGTTTCCCAGCCTTGGCATTTCCCCAGTGCAGCCTGCTCCTAAATACAGTGGAAAGTCGTCATGACCCATTGAACCTCCCCATCTTTGGGGAATAGAGTGGCACAAATCCCATGTTGCAGTGATGCGAACTTCTGCTTGCAAAAAAATCCTGGCAGCATGAGCTGCTTTAATGAATGCATCACTTGAAACCAAGTTCTCGCCATCTGTTCCACCCCTTCATTTCAGTGTAAGAAGAACCTATTTTGCAATTACATCGATTAAAAGGAAGGTTTTTGTCACTTAATTGCATGTATGCATTTGTGATACAATGCCACAACCATCTTCCGATTAGGATCTAAAATCTCATAACTTTCATGCTAAATGAGACAGGAAATGTGGAGTCCAAGGTACAAGAGCGGGAATGGCTGTGTTGTGCTGGGAATGTGCACTGAACAGTCCAACAAATAAATCAGCATGACTGTGGAATGGCACAGCACTCACTGCTTTGCTTTGCCATTTATTATTTAAGTTTCTTTGTTGGAGCAAAACTAAGGGAAGGGATTTATTGTAGCTGCAAAACCTCAGCAACTGAATGTTGTGTTGCTCCGGCTGCAAGGAAGTCTTGCACCAGAGGAAATCTTGTCAGTGCTGCGCTGTCCCAAAGCAACACTCGGCAGTGCTGGTGCCGGTGCTGTGCACTACACCCACCCCAGAAATCTTGCATGGTGCCATTGGGGTTTACCTGGTACATATCACTGACTCTCCTGTGTGCCATTTGTGCCCATTTTGAGAAGCTCGTGTCTTTCTGAACACGTGCCCAGGTCCCCTCACTCTCACACTGTCTTTTTCTTCTCTCCTCTCCTCTATTTTTTTTTGTACCAGCTCATCGGGGCTTTGGAGCAGGATGAACAGGCGCGTAGGCAGCGCCTGGGATACAAAGTAGAACAACTTATTGGTGCCATGTCTATTGAGAGCTGAAGAAAGGTGGTGATGCTCGTGGAGAAGAGCAGCGCAGCGCAAGGACTCGGGAATAAAGAGCGCGAGCAAGAAAGGCACGGGACACACACAGACCCCGAGGTGGTTTCTGGAGGGAGCAGACACTGGCCCAAGGACTTGCTGTGTCCAAACCCACGTGGAATGCAGGTTGGAAAGACAAGGCAAACATAGACAAAGCATCTCAATCCAAATCCAGTCAAGACGGATCAATTCTTCAAGTATACATGGAAGGAAGGAACCTAGAAAGTCTGGATGTCTCCATGACTGCTGCTTTGCATGAAAATTGTTTGATGTATATTAGGAAGTAAAACTTTATTTAATTTTTTTTTTTTAAAAAAAAGAAAAGAAAAAAAAAAAAAAGAACAAAAAACACAGAGATAATCCTGGCAACACAGCTCAGTTCTCATTTCTGTCTTCATGAGATTCCTGGGGTGAGGTAGGTGGCTCACATGGTCTATGAAGGGGCTCTTCAGCCAGCAGGAAAGTTTGGGAAATGGAATTTCTCTTCCTCCTGGGATCTTGTCGAAATATGAGCACAAGTTTGCACCAAGCCTTTTTCCACAAGTAAGGTAGCAGTTCAGCCAGGGAAAGCTTCAGTGGCAGAGTAAGTTACAGGCACCAGAATCAACTTTACCTGAACTGAAAAAAAACCCATCAGCTCATCCAACCTGTCTTGAAATCCAGCTTTATCTATGTATTTATATAGTGTCTATATATATCTATATTTTTTAAAATCCTATTTCGTGTCGGATGAGGAAGGATCTGATTTGAGGCGCGTTTCGTCCCCCCGGCCGGCGCGGCGCGGCGCGGCGCTGCTTTGCCTTGCTGCAGGTACGGTTGGGTGCCGCGGCTTGGTGCTCGACCTGCCCTGCGTGGAGGTTTGTGGCAGCCACACGCAGCTCCCTGCGGTGCAACGCGGGCGCGAAGCCCATGTTTACAGTGAGCGATACTTGAAAAGGGGAGCCGTAGGGAGATGATGTATTTATTGTTCTCCTGTTCGCCCAGGAGGGCAGAGCAGGCTCCGTTCCCCGCTGCCCGGCAGCGTTTGCAGTGTCACCCGTGGGCACGGAGCCCTCTGCCCTCGCAGGGAGGGGAGCCCGACAGTGCCCGCCTGTCTGTGTGTCTGTCTGCACATCCCGTGGTTGCGTTCGGTCCCTGCCGGCCACGACGGCCCGTGGGACACCGACATTTGTGAGTGTTTTTCCTCTAAAAGACACCAAAGCTCCCGTGTCCCTTGGGGAGGATGCCGGGAGAGGAGGGAGCGCCGCGACGCTGCTCCCTGCAACGACTTGGTGGCCCGCGAGCACCGACGGCCTCTCCAAGACCGAGCAGAGGGGCAGGAAGAGCCTCCGAGTGGCCGGAGCTCCTGCGACGTGCGGATCGGAGAGGCGCCCGCTCCCGGGCTCGAGCGGCGGCTGGAGAACTACTCAGGAACCTTGTCCTTCTAATTAGCATCCTCGAAAAGCCATCCGAGCCGCTCGCTTGGGCTAGCGCACCGGTGCGAGCATCTCTGGGCCTTATTAAGAGTCTGGAGGAAACACTAATGCCTGCCCTTGTGCAGCGAGCTCCTGACGTTCGTGGCAGCTGCGCTCGGGACCCGCGGGGTTCTGGTTCACCGAGACGTGCCGGGCTGCCACGGAGAGAGGCGGTCGGAGACAGGGCTGAGCACGGGCCGCCTCTTAGCCGGGAAGCGGCCCCTGTGCCGAGTCCCACCTCAAAGCGGGCAACGGAGCCCTGCGAAGTTGTCCTGCTGAAGCTGGTGCCCAGATTGTCCCCCAAACCCCTGTGGTACTGCAGCCCCCCCAGGCAGTGGCAGCCAGCGGTTCCTGTGTGTTCACTTGGGCTGTGTTTTCCATAAGATTCCCAGAGCGTGGATGCTGCTGACGCAGCGGGTGCTCCACGTTGTCCAAGTGTCCCGGTGGTGCCAGTGCACAAGGACCGGGCCTGGAGCGAGTGCGAAGGCCAAGGAGAAGTGGGCGACGGGGTGCTGGGTTTGTGTGTCCTGGGGGCATGGAGCAGAGGAAGGGACAAAACCAGCTCCTGCTCCTTGCAAAGCAGGGGAGTGTTAAACTTCTGCCTGGCCTCCCGAGGGGCACGGCTGGAACATCTATTCTTCCATCTTTTAAAAGGGCACGAGGCTTCGCGGGATGGTGAGCGGAGCGGCACCGGGCTGCCTCCAAGGAATGGCCTATAAATTATCTACTGAGTGTCTCCTTGTGGTGGTGGGCATGAATTATAGATCTTTACAGGCAATTATATGGAGTGAAGCAACATATCCCCCTGGGCAGAGCCCCGGTGGCTGCTGCCCTGCTCACATCTGACTTATCAGCCGCTCCTTTGGGAATGGGAAGCTCCAGATCTCCCTGTGGATTTTCCCTGGCGCTTGCAGCAGCCTGGACTCGAGGGCAGGGGCTTTGCCGTAGATGAGACCATTTCGCCTGGCTCCCGTTGCCCGGCTCCGCGCACGGCCGTCCCCTTTGTGACTCTCCACTTCGTTTCAGGTGTTTCAACATCAAAGTGGCAGACGTCATTTGCTGGGATCTCTCTGTCTGGCGTTGCTGCTTAAATAATTCCATTTAATTTAAGCTCCTGCGCTTTCAAAGCACCCGCTCCGAGGGGGAGCCGGGTGCTAATCAAACGCTTCTCCACCTTGAAAGTCTTTGTTAAAATCCCAGAGACAGGAGGCGAACGGAGAGGCAAGGCCGCCCGGGCCCCACCGGAGAGCTGGGATGCACAGGGACACGGGGCCGCATGGGCCGATCCGTGTTGGATCCAACAGGATGATCCATGATGGAAGGAAGGCAGGAGAGATGGGCACGGCCAGAGTGGAGCCCCGGTGGGATCCCACGTGTGACGGCTGTGCCAGGAGCTGTGCCAGGAGCCCGGCACGGAGAAGCGGAGCCATGGCCGGAGCCTTGATGCCGGTGGGAAGCAGAGTGTGACACGGAGTGGGGATTATCCCAGCGACAAGCCTGGCCTTGAATGTGTGGATGGCGCCGCTTCCCGCAGGCTCTCGGTGCTGTGACGGGACAGGGCGCGAGGGCAGCCGAGCCCTTCATCACAGCAGTGCCTTCCACACACTGTCTTAACTCCCTGTGACCCACCCGTCCCGCTGCAATTACCCAGCCACTTCAGCTGGATTCACCCCAAACACCGGCACGTGAGGAGCGCAGGAGCCCTCGGGGTGCTTGGGGGCACCCTTGGGTGCTGCCGACCCCAAGTGACTGTGCAGGGCGCTGGAGGCTCCGGGTGTCCATGGGGAGCATGGAGCCCTGGGTTTCAGTGCGTGTCCGTGGGGAGCCCCGGGCTGTGGGTGTCCCTGGGGAGCCCCGGGCCGGGTGTGCAGAGGCCCCGAGGCGCCAGCAGACACAAGGAGCGTCCCCGAGCGCGGTCCCGGGCGCTGGCCCAAAGCCCGTGTCCAAGCCCGGGTGCTTTATCCTGTCCTGGCGGTGCTTGGTCCTGTCCTGCCGGCCCTATCGAGGTGCCGCCGGGATTTGCCTGTGCCCAGGACTGAAACAGGCTGGGAAAACTGCCTGGATCCCACGGAGGAGGCCAAAGCAACGGGCAGGGGAGGATAAACAGGCGGCGGCTCCGCTGCCGCCCTCAAACGCAGCGGGACAGGCTCTGTCCGTGCTGGGAATGCTGACGTGTCCGTGTGGGTTCCTCCAGAACCCGCGTCCCTGCGTGTCGCCCATTCCCTCTTCCTGTCCTCATGGAAGCGGGGACGCTCCCGCAGGTCCTTCCTGGGGGCAGCTCGGGGTTGCACGAGGGCGTCTCCATCCGCTGCGTCCGTGCGGGGCCGGCGAGGAGGCACCGGGCCCGGCTGGGCCAAATCCCAAATCCCGCCACAGCTTCCGCCGACCCCGCAGGGAAAGGGCCCTGGATGAGCCCGGGACGAGTTCAGAGGGCCAAGGGCACCTTGGGGCTGCCACCCAGAGCACGGCGAGCAGCCAGCGCAAAGGCAGATAAAGGTACTAAAATCTCTGGCCTCCCCAAAGAGAGAGCCCGGAGGTTGGTGAGCGGCGACTTCTTGGTCATGGAACAGGTTCTTAGCGTTTCTGACCCGCTCCTTAAAAATAATAAATGCCAGTTTTAAGGGATATGTGTGTGGCGGGGGGAAATGCGTTGATTTGTGTCCTTACCTGCCCCCCGCCTGTTCCCCCTTCCCCCCGTGATACTTGACACACTGGAGTTCTGTACTATATATTTTTTTTAAGATGAATGTCTGTTTGTTTTTGGTTTTTTGTTTTTTTTTTCTGTCATTGTTTTTACAAGTGTTGTGGAAAAAAAATGTAAGAAAGCTTAAGTATTTAAAAATGTTCCAAGGGGAAAAAAAAGGGGGGGTTTTGTTATTATTCTAATATATTATTGTGTACCTATTGTAAATATGAAACACTCCTATTTTGCAAGCCAAGGACTCACTTTGTACTGTTGTTATATATAAATAAAGTTTCCTGGTTAAAAAAGTAAAAAAGGAGAGACTCCGCAGCGTGTGTCCATGTTTCCTAAGCGGGGCCGACGTGCGGCACTTGCTGCCGGAATCCGGGGAATCCTCCCGGTGCAGCCGGGCCGGAGGGGCGGCAGGAGGTGGGATGAGTCCCCGGCCTCCGATGCCTCCTTCGGCCTCTGCAGCAGGGCCGGGTTTGCAGACGCTGCACAGGGGAGAGGAGACCGGGGGGCTCCCGGTGCTGCCAGAACCACCGGCACTCGCCTCCTCTTTGCAAATTCACGGTAACGTTGCCGCCAGCGCCCGGAGGTCTCTGCTGAGTGGCAGGAGCCCGTGAGTGACTCCAGCAACAGCTGCCTGTCAGCTTTAATGACCAATATGGTTGCAATTACGGCAATGAACTTTCTCTAACAGCCCCAAATTACTCTGTGTGATGGGAAGTGACAGAAAAATGGAGACCCTTAAGGAAGCATTAAAAATAGGAAGCAGGGGGATCTGGAGCAAGAGGTCTTCCCACCTTTTCTAGAGGATCTTGATAGTTATTGATTGATTGATTTAGTAAGTATTAATGTGGCTGTGTGCAATGCAGAAGCGCCGCCCGCTACGGTCGCAGCAGGGTCTGGGTGCTGTCCCAGGAGGGGGTTCATGCAGACCCCCGTGGTGCCAGCGCGGCCCTACCCTGTCCCCAGGGGACCCTCTGCTGAGCCGGCCCGGGGAGACGCAACTTCTGTCCCAAGGGGAAGATCTTTGCATGCCACGAGCTGGAAAGCAGGTGTCAATGAGCAGCCCCTGGACACGGATCCCGCTCCGATCCACCAGCCGCGTGGAGGAAGCACGTGGAGCTCTGGCCAAACCAAGCGCGGTCAGATGCCGGCTCCTTCTCCAAGGGATCCCTTGGAGCGGAGGAGCGGGGAGCTCGGCGCGTCCCCGCGCTGCGAGCCGCGGCGGAGCCACGGAGGGGCAGTGCTGCTCCGCTCCACAGCGCCGTGGACGTGCAAAGATAGGGGCAAATCACTGCAGGGCTGAATTTAAGCTATATTTTGCAAATATAACAACTTCAAAATAAAAAGATAAAACAGCCAATTGCATGGTATCTAAGAGAAAGAGAGTTGCAAATTATGTTATTGGGAATTAAATATTGCATGCATCTCTAGTAAGATTTGTTTGGAGCATCAAGGAGCCCAGCTTGATGCAGCATCCGTGATGGATGCGACATTGGAGCAATGAATCCAGCTCGCACGTCCGAGCAACAGCCATAAAGAGGAGAAATAAATTGTAATCGGCAGCCTGCAGGTCCAGGAGGAGACGCTAATCTCTGTGCTAAATTACGGGACTTTTGCTTTAATGATTTTTATTGGTGTTTTGCAGAGCTGTTGTTGGTTAGGACTAAGTGCTTTGGGCTTGCAAGGAAACAGGGCTCTGGGGCTGTGTGTCCCCAGGCTGTACACGATGGTGGGTAGGGAGAGAGGTAGAAAAAGTCTTTCCTAATTTGTCTTTTAATGCTGCATTAAAATTTCCCAGCCTTTGTGTTTCAGGGTTTTTTCAGTCATCTCTGGAAAAGCAGGAAAAGGAAGTCTCAAAGTCTTTTTAATACAGAAAATTAATAATCAGGGGCATGTCCCTATTTCTTAGAGCCTGGCTGCATTGCCTGTTCTGGGAGCCACCGCCAACTGCTTCCCCTCAGTAAAGTTCAGCCTGGTAATAAAGCTGAAGTCACTATTTCAGTGCCGTTATTAATGTTTCTATAATGTGCTATTAATGGAAACGAGCTACAGGAAGCAATTTATTAGCCTCAGTCCCTCTTCTGCTCCTGCTCATGTGCAGAAGCTTTTGCCTGTGAATGTCCCTGGTCCCCGGCGCGGCTCCTCCGCGTGTCCCTGTGCCCGCAGGCGGGCTGGGCGCTGGGTGCGCTCGAGCTGGGTGATGCCAACGGGGTGACATCCCCAGGTCGGTGCGGATACCCCGGCTCCTGCTCTGGCTTCACCTGCTGGGAAAACTGCCGCTTCCCAAACGGGGGTTAGGGCGGCCGTGCTGGGGCAGCCGGGGCTGCCGGCGTTGCTCACGTCGAGGGCAGTTTGAGAGGTTCTCATCCCAATCGTGACTGTTCCCTCCGTTTGGGCAGCGTGACCCCCGCCCCGAGCGCTGCAACAGGCGGCGGTTTAGCGGGTTTGGGGCAGCCGGGGCTGCCGGCGCTGCGGGCAGCGGCAGCGGGAACGGGAGCGGCAGCGGGAGCGGGAGCGGGAGCGGGAGCGGGAGCGGGAGCGGGGCAGGCCGGCGGCGCCGGGACGGACAGGCTCCAGGCTCCAGGCTCCAGGCTCCAGGCTCCAGGCTCCACCTCGCCGCCCGACGCGAGGCTCGGCCCCCCCGGGAAGCCCCCCCGCCCCGGGCGCGGGCGCCAGGAGCGCGGAGCGGAGCGGCGGCCCCGCGCGCTCCCCGCCGAGCGCCCCGCACCATGGAGGGGACGCAGCTGCTGTGGCTCGCGTGCTGCGCCGCGACCCTCTGCGGTGAGTAGCGCGTGAGCGGCGCGGCACCGCGCGAGGGCAGCGCCGGAGCCGCCGCGCGGCCCGGGGGCACCGCGGCTGCGGAGCCGCCTCCAGCTGCGGCAGACGCAGCCCGGGCAGGGGCAGCGCCTGGCGCGGGGCGGTGCCCGCAGGGACCCAGGGCCGACACCCCAGGGCCGACACCCCCAGGGCAGCCCCAGGGCACCCCCAGGGCACCTGCGGGTGCCGGTGCTGCCGCTGCAGCGGGGCCGGGCAGCACCACTTGGGCTGGCGGCAGCGATTAAAGGGCTGCTGAAATCCACATGAAGCTCCACAAATATTAAAATCCTGTTTTTTTTAAAAACATGCATAATACCTTTTTAAAAAATTGAATGGCAATATAGAGTTTTTCTCTAGGCAGCATTTTCGAAAGGGTTATATTTGAGGGAAACATTATCATTTCTGTCCCAAATCCAACCATGAGGTAATAAAGAAGTGAAGCAACTCTCGGTGCTACACCCTGTGCCGGGCCGGGAGCCAAGGGCCGCCGGGTTCTGGTCCAGTGCAGCTCTCCTGGCCGGCCCCGTGTGGGTGCGAGCGGCAGGAGCAGCCCCAGGGACCCGGTGCTTTTTGTGCTGCTGTTTCTCACACGGTCCCTTTGCCACCCAAGGGAAGGGCAGGGGTGGCAGCTGGGGATGTGCAGAGCAGCACCCAACCAGTGCCCTTGGCACCAAGTTGAATTTGCTGCTAGGGAAGGTGGGCAATGATCTGATCAGAATGTCCAAACTGGCACCAAATACAAGTAGTTTTAGCCTGTTTTATTACTGATTGCTATGCCAAGTTTTGGTCTTTTTTTTTTTTTTTTTTAATCTTTTCTTGACATTTTAAGGCTCACTCGCCTTTGCTTTTGCGGGATATTAGGACAGATCTGAAAGCTGTTGGGCCAAAAGGGGCCACCCGTTGCAGTCCCGTGCGCTGAGCGTAACGTGCCCCGATGCGGGGAGATGCTCCCGGCGGGCGTGGGGTGATGCAGGACGGATGTCCTGGCCGGGATGTTCTGGCCGGATTGCGCTCCTGGCTCCTTCCCGCCGCCTTCCCCTCTGCCCCCAGCATCCCCCACCCACATCCTGCCTGAGACTGTGGGGCAGGAGAAGAAAGAGAAGAAGAAGGAGAAGGAGAAGGAGGAGGAGGAGGAGAAGGAGGAGGAGGAGGAAGGGGAGGGCAGGGCCTTTATCGGCCCTTGGGGACCATCATCATCATCATCATCACCATGCTCTGTTGCGGGTTGCACTCCCTGTCTGGCAGGGACACAGGCGAGGGCAGAAAACCCCTATAGATCATGTGTGTCTTAAGAAACCCAAATGTCAGAATATTTAGTTTTTAAAAGTCACATAAAATAACTCCCTGCATGTGCCCGTGCTCCCAGGGTGAACACAGGACTTGGCTCAAACTCCTAAGCCTGCCATGCTACTAAATGGTTGAGGTTTACCAGAGCCAGGAGGAACATGCAGTGCAAAAAACACCCCCGCTTTCCCCTGCAGCCTCGTCTGCCTCATGAGGCCGAAGGCTCCAGCGGCTGGAGCTGCAGGTGGTACCGGGATGGGGGGAAAGGCGGCACTCGCTGCACGTTGGGCTCTGCCGGGTGGCCCTGGGAGAGTCGTTAAACCCCCCTGTTGTTTTTGCAGACATCTGGGCGAGCTCAAAGGCGCAGGGGCCAGGTCAAGGCCCCGCATTGTTCCCGGGCTGCGGCTTCCGCCCCGTCCCGCGGGCGGGCGAGGGCCGAGCGCCGCGTCCTGCCCCGCGCAGCCAGCTCCATCCCGGCGGGAAGGGCCTTTTCCTTGCAGAAATGCCGCAAGGAGCCGGCAGCCCCGCTCAGACACCTGCGCCTGGCGCTCGGCAGCACCAGGACTGCCCACGGGGCCCAATGGAGCCCGAGGCACTCGGCATCCCCAGCCCAAACCTGCTACAGACAGGGAATTTTTTTCACTTTTTGTAAAATTTGGCCTTGCCCAGCCCAGCATCAACACTCCTTTTTGGAAAATGCCCTTGAGGGCAATGCTGGAGCACCCGCAGGCTGCATGGGCAGCTGCTGGGGGGTCACTCCGAGCCGTGCACCAACCCTGTGGGAGCTCAGGAACACAGCCGGGAGGAGACATTGCTGGGAATTTTCTCTTTAGTCCCCAGATAAGGATCTGAGGCAGCAACAGCCTTGGAGAGGCACAGGAGCTGTCCAGAAAAAGCAGGAATAGATCCTGAAAGATTGGAAGGATTAGGAGAAAGAGAGACAAGTGTTATCACTGACTTGCAAGGTGGTTTCCTCTGTGCGACAGCGTCTCTGTGAATGCTGAGCGCAGCCCGGGATGCCGGGACCTGCTTTGCCTCCAAAGATGCTTTAGCTCCCGGGTCAGAGCGAGGGGGTTTCTGGTGGCTCTGCAGCTGGAACCCGGCTCACTGGAGCTCTCGGGGCCGGTCTTTACCCGGTCCTGCTCCACCAGGGCCTGACACACTCCTCTCTGCAGGCCAGGCTGCCGGGAGCCCCTCGGAGGCTCCCACTCCAACCACGCCGGTGGTCCCGGGTGGGCCGAACAGCAGCGCGACGGGCACCGCTGCAGGGAGCCACGTGGAGCCCTCGCGGGACGGCCCCGGTGACGGTAACGCGGCCCCGCGGGTGCCCGGGCAGCCCCGCGCTGGGCTGGGGGCCGGCGGCTCCCCGGGCGCCCCTCTCACCGCGCGGCCCCGACCCGCAGGCGCTGCCAGCTCCCCGGCCCTGGCCACCCCC
>JAVCKT010026626.1:0-13445 GCA_032273925.1 Rhynchotus rufescens | reverse complement strand
TTAAATTCCTCAGGCAAACCTATATATACAAAAATATATAAATATATATGCAAATATATATAAATATGTCAGTAGCAATTAGGTTCAAAATAAAGTCCAATGCCATCCAAGATTATTTAACTGAGTGCCATGTATTTAGGTAAACCTTCCTGCTAGTATAGCAAATCTCATTTGCTTTTAAAAGTCATAAACCAAAACGTTACAAGGTTTAAACCATTTCCTAGTTATATGTCTACCAGGCAGCAACAGCTGGGCAATAAACTTCTAGCCATAAATGTTTCTGAAAGCAGTAAGTTCAGGGCCAAAGCCATAACTACTATAACATCAATTGTTGTCCAAAATATTATCTGTCTACATGGCTCCTGTTAGCACAAAACAATATCTTACATCACAATAAACTTACCAGCAACCAACCTCCAGGTTAAATAAAGTAGGTTAAGGGCAGGTGGGAAAATTCTGAAAGGATTCAAGGAGTCCACGTGAGATTTGTAGCCCCCTCTGAGCCTTCAGCACTCCCTGATTTCATCCCAGTTCTATTGAACACTCTAAATATCACTTTAGACTGGATACTGAAATCACTTAGAAGTAATAAAGGAGTGCAGCAAAATTTAATCCCATTTTGCTCAGGACACATCTCTAAACTATTACCAGTGTGAAATGAAATCTAATGTCTTTCTTCGCAAGCCCAGCTTTTTTGTCCTCTTGTTTCTTTTCTGTGGGTGTTATATCCAACACTAAATCCATCTGGACACAAAACAGTACTCTGGTTGCACCACAGATTTCAAGAAGAGATTTCTAGATTTATGTGGCCACAGTATCTTGTTGCTTTCCACCACCACGTACTCCCCCAGAAATCAGATAATAATGGTAGAAAGTGAAAATAAAACATGTTAGGGAAAAGACAAACACAAAATAATTAGAAAGGGGAAAACAGTGAAGTTACTTTTGTAAAACACATCTGCGTGATCTCTGACTGTATGGAATCATTTGCTAAAATTTCACATATTGATTTCAGATAATATTAGAAGGAGATAAGCTTCTGTTTATGCTAAATATATAAGCCCAATCTAGCCTCTTCTTCACTGAGACTAGAAGTTGTCTTCCCTCTCCCCAAGCAATTCTTTTTTGCTGGGCCTCAGTTTACAGATAAGATGGCAATAACCAAGCTGCAGTTATCTTTGACCAAATTCTTTTCTTTTCCTTTTGTTAAATCATATAGTGGTTAAAAAAAAAAGTGTGACCGAATCTCTGCACTTTTATTTAATGTCCTCTCTTAATGAGGTGAGCTCTGTGATGGTACAGACATATGGAAGATCTGCACAGCTGAATATCAACTGCCTTGAACTTCTTGGGAAAATTAGAGCAAACATTATGGGCTTGTGCTCTCAGTACTGCTAAATCCTTCCTGATTTTAACGATCTTTCCGTTTTACTCTTCACAATATCCCTTCCTTTTCTCCAGTCATGCTTTCCTGTAATTATTCTTAAGTATATTTACTTATTTCACAGCATTAAAATTTTTGTGGGAATAACTTGCAAGGCAAGTCGCTGACCTGAAAAGCCTACTACCTGAAGGGTAAGTTTTCTGGGCAAACAAGGATACAACATGGCCCAGAAGGAGTTTTCAGGAACATTACTGTGTTTTCAATTGCTCTTGTGAACAGACATAGCTTATAGAGCTTGGGCAGAAAGCTTATCTGACTGCTCTCGGCCAAGTTAAAAAGATAGCTAGTCAACAAAATGAGATGCCCAAGAGACTGTGAAACTAAACCCTCCAGAAAAACGTCCAAAGAATAAAGCAAGTGTAAGGCAATAGAAAACTAACAAATCCAAAGAGCCTTTTAACAGTAATAGAGTCGGATATGCATGTAACAATTCTCTTTAAAACATCAGTGGAGGTTGTCAAAGCTATTCCATCAAAATAACATATGTAATGGCTTATATTAAATAAAAAGATTGTCAAGTTCTACTTTTCCTCAAATTTAATAAATGCTATTACTTTTTGTATTAATGCAGATAAGCAGTCTCTTTAGATAGTAGTGTTGTCTTTTTGAATAGAATTTTTAACTTCTCACTATAATTTCTTGAATGCTCCAGCTCCAAAAATGTCATGAAGACAGTGTCTAGCATTGAGATTACTTGCTGTACCTTATCAGAATTGCAACTTGTCACCCATTATAATAACAGACTGACTGTGTTTATAAAGTAAAAACTGTGTAAGTAGGAGTAAAACAGGGTTGGAAAGAAAGCTTATTAAATATCTCCCCTGCTAATCTTATGCTGTCAATGGGAATAGTATACGAAAACTAAGAAGAAAGTAATAATTAGCAAAGGAGAAGCTATAAATGAATGTTATTTAAAAACACATTTACTCTACTGAAATAATTACACATTAATACTGCAGACTGAGTAGTACTATCGACTGATGTGACACTGAGTATCAGTATCCATCAGCATCAGTAGAATTTAAGCTGTACCCACAACTGGGAGTTCCTCACTAAAATCCAGGAGGAGCAAAGACCTACCTCGTATACATCCTGTTGTAGAGGCACTCACCTCAGATATGGGAGACCTTTGCCAGTTTTTTCAGTGTGGACTTCATACTTCGGTCTCCATATCCCATTTGGCATTTCAGCTTTTCTCCTTTCCAAGACAGGAATCTATCTTTCCACAGTTTTCTTAACAAAAGCAAACAAGAAAAATCAAGAAAATCAAAGTAAGCACCAACCATACAAAAAAAAAGTTGCTTTCTACTCCCAATGTAGGCTGTGGGACAAAGTACATTGTTTGTTCCTACCTTTGCATGATTAGACTTGGATTACCAGTATTCATAATTACAGTAATTTGCACTTATTTCCCTAGGAAGAAATTTCACAGACATATAAAAGAAGACTCATCTTTTAAAGTTCTTCTGTTTCCATATCCACCAGAACAATAAAAGGTTTCAGATATATTCCTTGGATGGATGGTTGGAAAGGAAACCTAGAAGGAAGGAAAAGCATAAAGAAGGGTGAAAGGAGATCTTTCTAGGGTAAACATACAGGGTTAATATATACCAGTTTATCCCTACACATGGGCCATACTGTCAGGAAACAGATGCTTTATCTTAATTTGTCTTTACTTTTTAGTCTTTTCTATTCACATATCTGGGTGACAATAGCTTAGGATAATTCGTATGGGCAGCAATACTCCCAATATACACAAAAATGAAAAAATCTATAAATGGAAAAAGAAAAAGATTCATTAAGTATGAAGGGTTATCTCAATATTAGAAGCAATGACTACTGATGATTCTCCAGCTCAGGTTCCTACTGTTTGCATCTCTAAGGCATATAATAGAGGAGCAAGTTAAAACAGTAATTAGTTATGGAAGTAAGAGCATCCCGATGTCAATTTTTTGACTGATAACATATTACCTCTTAAAATAGCTTTAACATGTAAATATAAAGACCATTATCAAGACCATTACTCTGTTATAATATTCATGTTACCTCTCACAAGTATATTTTTCACTTTCACACAGTGGTAGTATAATTTCCTTTTAAACCACAAATTGTAATCATAAATATAATGCAAAATAATTGACAGAATTAAGAGCAATGACTCATGCTATTCTCTGTGATTGAATCAGAAGGCTATTCAGCTTCAAAGAATTTGTAATTTGGTGAGTCTCTTTCACAAGAATTTGAAAGATCCCATTGTCACAGCTAATTATAAATGAAATAGCAATAACGCATACACTGAAAGGATATATGTCATTTACAAAATGCCAAGTGAGCTTCTCTCTAACTGCAGATTAAAAAAGACATCATTGACACCTCTTAACGGTGTCAGAATCAATTTCTGTTTAATAGATGTAACACATGTACCTCTTCAGGCAATTGATCTGACAGTGCAAAAAAGCATCATGGATTAACAATCCTGGATGGGTCACCATCACCCAATTCATATCCAGAAAGGCTGAAATGAGCAACACAGGACAACTGCCTTAGGAGGGTACCCAGAACCATTTTAACCTTAGAACAAAATTCAAAATTAATGAACATAGCAAGAATTTTTTTTTTCCTTACACATTTCTTTGAGCACCCTACTAGAAGATCTGTAGCCCTGAAGGTGAGAAAGTGGGAATGCCTGTGACAGTCACCCCCAGCTGGGACTGTCTCATTAGATGAGACAAAATGGAACTTCAAACTTTCCAGAGAAGCTCAGCTAACTTTTAAATTTAATATTACCTAAATAAAATAAAATCTTAAAAAAAAAAGGAGAGTTAAATAATCATGAGTATTTTAAAAAATTAAGCTAATTCTAGCCATTAAATGACATATACAGTATCGACCTCCTCCAAGTACTATGTACATCTTAAAAGCTAGAATGCATTATCTTGCAAGTACTAACTGACAAATACCTCATTATAACTTTATTCAATAGATGCATTTCTACAAAAAAACATTTTTAATGATTTGTGATGAAAAGAGGCTTATCAGTAATAGTACTTAGCTCTACATCTTTCTGTACTCACCTCTCTAAAACATTTTCCTTTTTAACTGAAATTGTTCTGTGATGTTTGTATGCATGGTCAGATTCTTGTATCCAAAGTTTTGTATTAAACAGTGGCAGCTGCTTCGTGCTGTAATCAGGCTTTGAAAATCAGGTGCATTTTCTTGTTGTTGGTGCAGGCGATGGAGCTGCTTGTGGAGAAGGCAATCAGCAGCGCTACCGGGCCACAGAGTCCTGGGGATGCACTGAGAAGAGTTTTTGAGTGTATATCTTCAGGAATCATCCTTAAAGGCAAGTTGCCTTTGTTCAGTACCTGCATATTACGGCTTAACTAGTGGAAAATTTGTAGTCTTGGTTAAAATAAGGTAGAAACGCTGCTAATGAGCTTAACTGTTATAGGTGGTCCTGGCCTTCTGGACCCATGTGAGAAAGATCCTTTTGATACGCTTGCTGTCATGACAGATCAACAACGAGAGGATATTACTTCGAGTGCACAGGTAAGGAAGATATTAAGTAACTAAAGTTGACAGCAGCTATTTTTAATAAAAATGATTTTTTTTAAATGAAAACATGTTTTTTCCATGTTTCAGGAGGATATAGTTCAATCTTCAGAATTAACCTGTCTTTCTAATAGAAATATTTTCTGTCTGCATTTTTTACAGTTTGCGCTGCGACTCCTTGCATTCCGTCAAATACACAAAGTTTTGGGAATGGATCCATTACCGCAGATGAATCAACGCTTCAACATCCATAACAATCGTAAAAGGAGAAGGGACAGTGATGGGGTTGATGGATTTGAAGCCGAGGGGAAAAAAGATAAAAAAGATTATGATAATTTCTAAAAATGTCAGTCATCAGTGCTAAAATTGAAGGCGATAAAAGTCCATTTGTTGCCTTGCTCTTATTTCATTCATAATAATGTCTGTTTTAAAACATCCCAAACCACCTGGGAATTAGGTTTGGAAGAGAACAACCTCTCTTCTGTGAGGTTCTAAACGTTTTAAAGGATGTGCTGTATAGACAAATTATGGATGGAAAGGCTACAAATGGAAACTCTCTTGTCATTGGAGGGGGTGAAAAAAGTTTGAGCTTTTTTTTCCCTCATTGCAATTTCTTTAACTGTGTTGCTAACTTTAGTAACTTTTCTTTTCCTTTTGTCATTTTTTATTAACAAGTGCGTTGTCTTCTTACCCTGACTGTATTTAATGCAGCATTTGTGCTTCTGTTGCTATGTGTATTTTGACATTTTATTTAGAAAGATTTTTGTTTGCCTTTGACACTAGCTGTATAAGTTACTTTGTGTTAGATGGTATCAACTGTTCCCCTCCCGATTAATATTTTACAGATTTTTTTTTTTTTTGTAAAGTGAGACTTGCAGGATTATGTTTTTTTCTAAATGTGAAGGGGTTACAACATATAATTATCCTGCCATTTGAGTGCTCAGAATTAAATGTTTTGCCAATCTTGTGGCATTTGTCTCCTTAGTGTGATATAACGGTGTAATTAAGACAAATTTGTGTTAATCTAATCAAGTTTGCTGTTAGTTGTGCATTAGCAGTATAAAAGCTAATATATACAGTATGGTCTTGCAACAGTTTTAAAGCAGCTGCATAATTGATCAAAGTTTGCATGATGTTTTTGTTTTTAATAGAAGGGCTTTTAAAACTATTATTTTAGGTTAAATGCGTAGGTCTTTGTATGATTGACTTTGTGATATAGCAAGGCCAAAAAATAACTTTCTGAATTTCTTTTCTCGAGATAGGAGCAGAAGTGGGCATTTCCCATTTAGACAAAGTTAGTCATCCTTTTCGGTCAACTTTGTCAATATGATGTCAATGCCTCTCAGCGCTTAAAATAAATGTTTGTCATATCAGTGCCTGTGAGGTTATTCCTTATAGCTATTCCTGTATAAATTTTTTTTTGTGATTTTTTTCAATAATTCAAATTTTAAAAGTGAAGTATTACTGGCAAAGTGAAGGTTATCAAAGAAAAAAACAGAAAATTATTTCATGTGGCCATAGTGTATGCTTATGTCTCTTTCAAAAAGCTAAATATAGCAGTGGTGTAAGTAAAGTTACATCATACTGTTGATGTATGCTCTGGTACACAGATGTGATTTGTTGTCACAGCACTACAGTGGAATACGCAAATAAAAACTAAAATTTATTAAATGACTAAAATTCATTATACACTGGAAACTGAAGTTTTACTCGTTCTGTTCAGTGTGTACTGTGTATTGTTGCAAACCCATAAAAACAGAGATTAACATAGACTAACATTCCTATAATTATTTATCGATGGCCGTAGGAGAGGATCAGACTACAAAAAATGTGTTTTTTTTCTGATACGATTTATTAAAAAACAGCTTTTGTTCCCGTTTGAGGTCAAAATTTTCTTTGACCTTTTTAACAAATAAGTATTGGGTAATATTTCTGTTTTGCAACACTCATTGCTAACAGCGTGGGCCTGTGGAATAGAAATACAATATATTAGAAAATAGAGGAAATCTTTTAAAAAAAAAAATACAGTGTCCTTCAGGCATCAGAATGCAGTTTTTAAAAGGAGAAGTTATTAGTGGTTAGTAAGGAAATGGAAAGCTTTCCCTTGGCAGGAAAATATTCTTAAATTTCAGCATCAGAAGTACCGTAATTAGCATGTACTTTTAAAATTATTTTAAAAAAATTACACTAGTTTTTGTTGTCCAGCCTTGATGCTTAGCTTCCCTGCATGCATTCACTCATCCTATTTTTTTTCTTTCTTTTTTCTTTCTTTTTTTAAACTTTAAGAGGAAAATGTCTTGCTGTCATGGTGTGTATTTAGCCATTACTATTTATTTTGGAAGCTACAGGTGCTATTCATGTGGCTAGTTCAACTCCATACCAAAGTTTCTTTCCTCATAAAGCAAACCTGTCTCTTGAGGCGCGTGGCCCTAAACTTCAGGATTAAGAAGGTCAGAGATGTATTTTGGATTTCCTGTATTTTTGTTCTACTGGCTTCTACTATCTTAACCAGTTTCTGGATCTTTTGAAATATTGTGTACTTAAAGTGATTCCACATTAAATATGAAGCTGTGACCATGATTTTTGCACTGTGTGGTGAAGAGTGATTTTGCAGTTTCTATTTTTTTCTTGCCCGTTTTTATGGATTATATTAACTAGGTAACTTCTAACTTCTGTAAAGTTAAGAATGGAAAAAAATTGTAAGAAAAAAAGTGCACAACTGTTGTTGGGTTTAGATATTGCAAGGTGTGCTTAGGAGGGCAAAACTAAGACTAGGCTGCAAACAAATAATCATTTTAATATTCTGCCTTGTTAATGCCGGCATTTCACATAGTGGCACTTACTTACCTTTTTTATTTAACCTCATATGTGCTGAATCACAGAATGGTAGACTCCCTAGCTGTAATGTACAGCAGAGAAGTGGAGCAAGAGCTGGAAACCCTGAGAGCTCCCCTTGGAGGGCAGCCCTTGCCAGTGGGAGCTGTTCTGGTCGGAAGCTTCTTAATCCCACCCTGGCTTGTCTGTCTAGTTCTGAAGTGTGTCATCCCTCTACATCTAAACACACCCACCCTGGGATGTTAATGGGCAGGATGGTTTCACACAGGTCCCTCTAACGAGGCACTGCCAGAAGTGAACATCTCATCATCTATTTAATAGAACTATATGTATTATATATGAATGTTAATCCCATAGAAGCTCTCAAATGTGATGGGTGCATTGGAGCTTTGTTCTGGTTTTAGACTTATTTCACATGTACAAAGTAGTTTACTAGTGCTTTAAAATCATTGTACCTAGTAACTTTGTGAGAGCTGGAATCAACCTTAAATATTCCTACTTGACTATGTATGAATCTGTATTTAACATCAGCGTTGCTTACTGGCTTTCAGTTGCTGTTAGGCAATTTACACAATGCCCAGTTCATTTCTTTATTAAACAATTAGGACTTGTTTGGACGGCCCAAATGGATTTTTATTGGCATGGCACTAATAGAAGAAACTGAGGCACAATTGGTGGTGCTTTATCCACTTACATTGTAGGTCTACAAAATGTAATAACAGATTAAACAAAAAGATATGGTTTTTTTTTTCTTTTTCCTAAAAACTGAGCCAAGGAGCTTTATGGAAGGGGGAAAAAACCTATCAAATTAAATTTCTTTTGAAAGATTCTTCTATTCTACCTGAGTGGCATTTTTGGGGTTTTGGGGTTTTTTTTTGTTTTGTTTTGTTTTGTTTTTTTTTTTTAATCTGTATCATGGTTAGATTATGGCCTTAGTGCTCAAACAAGGTAAGAGGTATCTGGTACTTTTTTAATTCCTCAATGTCTTGTTTTAAATATTGTAATATTCTCTTAAAAGTGTAGCATAATTTCAGTGCTTTCTTACAGAGCCAAAGGCAGACAGATATTGGTAGAAAATGTCTGTTCTTCACAATTTTGTGTGTGTGTGTCTGTAATGTCAATATTTGCATTTTCCTAGAGATAATAATAAATAGTCTTTGAGTGAATGGCAATTTGAGAGGAAAGGGAAAAGAAACTAGAGAAAACCCTGAAGAAAGAGAACAAGGAAGGTTCATCATTGGAGATTTGTGAATTGAAACTAAATGAAAAAGGAAAGAAAAGGTATGTCTAGCTTTAAAACACGGCAAGGCATGGTTGCAACAAGCAACTAGGAACTGCAAAAGGCAAGTAGTGCAGGAAAGTAATGAAGAAAGTCCCATTTCATGGGCAAGAGCTACGGGCTCATGGGCAAATCACTTGGGAACAAGAGGAGGGAGACCTCTCACATGTAATTCTTGTGCAAATAGATGTGTGTTTTTTCATTCTTGCACCCTTTTCTTTAGAAACCTTTTGCAGCTGTGCTGGGTGCTTCTGATGTCAAGGGTGATTTCAGGTTAACAAATGCAGATTAAGCTTCCTCATGTGGCTGTGGTAAATCATAAACCAAGATTGGGGATGCTTTAATTAACCTCCCTGCTCCCTGGCACATTCTGCAGTATATCTGGAATAGTGGACCTCTTCCGAGCTGCATGGATAATTCAGAGCAAATATTCCTGGAACTGCCAAAAGCAGAGGAGTTTCCCAGGGAACAACGAAGCAAAGGGAGAAAAAACAGATCAAATACCAAGGGCTTGGACTGAAGTCCACATGAGAAACAATTCCCCAGCCATTCTGCTGTTTTACATTCTCTCTCCAAGGAACAGGAGCATTCACTGTCTCTGCAAATGTCACTCACTACCAGAAAAGAGCAGATTTAATGTATTTCCATGGAAAAAAATGCTCTGGATGAGTTCTGGAATCCCCGAGACAAATGTTTCCAAATATCCAGCTGATACTCAGACTCCCATGTGAACATTGGCATGCCTGCTTTTTTGATTGTATAAAGTTTGGTCAAGAAACTTTCCAAAAACCCAGATTTTAAAAGCCATCAAAATTCTGGAGAAAAATATTCTAGCAAGTTGAAGACAATTACCATGAAGGAGTGTGTTTTATCAGATTTCCTTTACTATTAACTAACATAAAACACCCATGACCCTCTGAGTGAGGGAAGGACTGAACGTTGAAGAGTTTACGGAAGTATGAAAGTGAGGCACTGTTTGCTGGTCCTGCTTGCTGATGTCAGAAAGACCATATCCCCACTTGTCTCCTTCTTTTCTACCTCATGCTTCTTCACATGTTTCTCTGGATTGCAGGTTGAGAAGAACTGAGGGCAAGATTGAGCCCTGGAGTAAGGACATCTCACGCGTAGCCACGGTGCAGGCGCTCGCCTCATGGAGACGGGCTGTGACTCACCCTTGGGGTACTGCTAACAAGTCACCCCAGCTCCACACTGTTGGTGTTCACCCCCTTATGGAGTATGCAGAGATTTACCCCACATCATAGTGCACGTGTTGGTGTGTGCACACACGCATACACTCGTGCTTGATTCCAAGAGAGCTAAGAGAAGGTGGGGAACTTCCGTAGGTCCTGTGGTTTTTGCGCTTGAGGCCTCTGCTTCCTTGGTGATTAGAGTTATTAATTGCTCACTTCCTCTTCTCCCACTTAAAGCCAAGAGCTTTAAGGAGGTCTTTGACATATTAGCTGCAAGTTGTTTTCTTCCCTCGGTTTTCACAGCTCTTGCAGCAGTTGCTTTGTTTTCCATTCACGAGTTCCAAACAGGCAATTCCTCAGTATTTCTCTGTGACTAAAGCAAACACCGTTTGCGGGGGAGCTCCCGGGCCAATTCACTCCTGGAGCGAAAGGCAGCAATTCGGGGAGGAATTGGGCACATCCTGTCACAGGATAAGATTGAGTCACCGGATGGTGCAGGAGTCACGGTGGGAGGTTTCAGCAAAGGAAAACGGGCTATGCAGCTTCTTTCCTGTTATCGGGGGATTTTTTCCCACATCTTGGTAGGGCCGCGCCTTGCACAGGATGCTGCCCAAAGTCAGGATCTCTCAGCAACAAATAGAAAATATAGAAAGATGTAGTCTTTTCTGTTTGCTCAACACCCAAGAATGGTTTTTAACGTCTGGTTTATGTATTAGCGCACCCAACCTATGCCAAAACACCCACAACGTGCAGTGAGCTGCACCCTGGTCCCTCTGGGCACCCCTGGGCCTCTCAAGGGTGCTGAGGTTGCAAAGTGCATGGGCAGCACGTGGGAGCAGACACCGATGGACACCTAGATCATGGATACATGTCTGTTGGCAGCTGGACTCAGTGATGGCCAAGGTGACACTTTCCTAGATCGCCTCCATAGGACTCCTGAGGAACTACAGGGAAGTAATTCTTCCATTGCCAACAACTGAACTAACAGCTTTGAGTTGACTCTAGACCACTCAGATCCCTCCAAAGCGTGTCTCCATCTCCCAAACACCGTCTTCAACCCTGGAGGCCACTAAGCCAGGTCGCAGCTCAACTTGGATCAGGAAAGCAGAAATACGGAATAAAACCCACCAGAGCCAAGACAATCCTGAGATGAGGAATGCCAGAACGGAAAAGGGGAAACACAACTTGAAGTTAAGAGGATCTGGGATAGAAAACTGATAGGAAAGCTGAAAATGGCTCCATTGTGGCTCCCCTCCATCAGCTGTCCCCACCAAAGCCGGGGCACAGCTGAGCATTCAGCCCAAAGAATTACTCAAATTAATGGCATGTGAGTTTTTTAAACAAAGCAACATCTCTCCGTGGGAGGAGCTGAGTGAGTCTGTGAGATTCCCTCCTGCTGAATGCTTTAGAGGTAAACACTGGGATTATATTTTTAGAAAGAAGGGAAAATATCAGGATTGGGCTTAAAAAAAAGAGAAAGCCACTGATAAGCCATTTCACTGGGAGCAGTGAAAGGCCATATGCTCTTCACTGGTCACAGATGAGGTAGTATCTTTTTTTAAAGAAGTTTTTTTGTACAGTTGTGTGACTGTCATAAATTCACAATTAAAATGCTGGGAATGATGAGAATGTCAAAATCAGACAAGATTCATAAAGGAGAGGCTGTAGATGGCTGCGGGAGATGGCAGGGGGATGGAGGGTGCTCACACAGGCCAACTTTCGCCTAGTAAAGCTCATTCTGAAGGTTTCCTGAGTATCATGCAGGCTCTTGAGGCTGCTTCTGGCCGAGGAGCTTCTTTAGTTGCCCTGATTCCCTCCAAAAGGAGCCTGTTTTCTCCCTGCTCTCTGGAGAGGGGCTCTGAGGAGAGACGAGGTTGCTGGGCTGATGTCGGCTTTGCTTCCACTCTGCAAGCTTGTTCCCCAGTGACACTGGGATCTCCCTTCTCATGCGGCCCTCCAGTTCCTGGAAAGTGCCTCCGAGCTCTGTCCCAGCGGCTCAATCCCAGGCAACTTGGCAGCTGGCGGAGCGAAGCGGGGGAAGGAGCACGTCCCGCTCTTGCCCAAGCGCCGGGGAGCCGGCCAGGAGCTCCGCGGCTGCTCGGGGGACGCAGAGAAGCAGCTCCGTGCAGCGGGACGGGGCTCCTGCATGCAGGGCCTTTTAGAGGAGCTGCTGGAACATGAATTCCCACGTGCTATATGGGAATCAGGGCTGCTTCTGCACTTCGCACCCGTGTGCGAGGGCTTTGGCCAGGCCTCCGAGCGCCCCTTCCTCCCCAGCACATGCTGGAGGTAATGTCACATATTTAAAAATATGTGGGTTTTTTTTTCTCGCGGGGCAGGACGATGTGGGAGACGCGGCGGCTGCGAGGGCGGCCGCAGAACGGCCGCGAGCTGGGCGGGAATTCATCCCTCCCTTTCCCTGCTTTTGAGCAGAAGATGATTAAAACAGAAGACTGCTCGCTCTGCAAGCCTGAGGTTAAAACGAGGGAAATTCATTTGTCTCTGCGTTACAATACTTACTTCTATTTATTTTTACAAATGCTGCCTCATGACTCCCCGTTCCTCTTTTTCCTTCCTTTTAATTTTCCTGTGGAGTGGGGTTTGGAGCAACGGGTAGCAGAAAGCGGGGGGGACAGAGTAGCTGCTAGTCATTCATACGTGGAGGAGGCATCAATTTTCACATCCCATGGCCTACCCAAACTGGCACAACATGTGCTAATTTGGGTGAGAATACTTCCGTAAAGCCAACTTTCCAGGCAGCGCGGTTGCCACCCGCCGCTCAGGTCGCTGGAACTCTGCTGGCTGCACAGGCGGCTCGCGGTGTTTGTTCCGTGCCTGGAGAAGGGCCAAGCCTTCAATGCACCCGCGATACCCGCAAGGCGAGCGCCCATTAGCCGCTCTGGTCACACGGTGCCCCGAGCGCGGCGACACAAACACCCCCACCCACTTGGGCGGGAAGCCCGCGCGCGCTCCCGCCGCCCCCGCGCGCGCTCCCGCCGCCGCGCGCCCCCAGAGCGCCCCCTGCGGGCGGGGCCGCGCGCTGCGCCGCTATTGGCCGCCTCTCGCCGGGAGCCCCGCCCCGCGCGCGGCCGGGTGGGGGGGCGGGGGGAGCGCGCTAAGTGACGGCGGCGCTGCCCCATGGCGA
>JAVCKT010026625.1:0-19003 GCA_032273925.1 Rhynchotus rufescens | reverse complement strand
GTTGTGTTTGGTTGGGTGTCTGCTTTCCCTTTTAATTTGGTTCTCTGCACTCACAGAAGCTCAGGCTGGCCTTGAGTGCAAAACGACTGCTAAAACTGTATTAGTGAAGCGACTCTGTTGGAAGAGAGGATGAAGATGAGGAAAGGAGAAGGAACAGCTCCCTGCGTGGTTCTGTAGGTGGCTGTGATAAAATGTCCAGGTTTGGAGAGCTTTTCTGCAGGTGTTTTAAATTCAGTTTGGTTTCAGAGGTTGCCTGTGAAATTGAGAAGCCATGCGATGGCTTAATTACGTAGAATATATTTAAATAGAATGCAAAATAAATTTAAGTTACCTATGGTTTGTCTTGGCCTGCTAGTGAACTTGTGGAATGCCTCTGCTAGCAGAGATGGGTTTCCCCGTGGTTGCCTTCAGAGGAGGTCAGAGCAGTTACAGATAGGAGGAACCCGGACAATTTCAAAGTCCTTTTCCAGATAATGCTGTTTTAGAGAATACCCTTTTCTCTGAAGAGGGAAATAGCCATTTCTGCCTCTTGCAATAGCTGGTGGCTCCAGTGGACCTTTCTGGTAATCCAGCCATGAGTGAATGTGCGACAGAAGTGTTAGCAGTTTTAAGAAGGCAGCTTTGCCTTTCTTACCCCTCCGCTTTTGTTCCTGAACCGCAGAGTGCTCTGACAGGAGGGCTACATCTATATAAACCTCTTAATTTTGCAGCTTTTTCGTCCTGCGTTTCTGGAAGAGTTGTTGGGAAGAATATAATCATAGAGGTGGTGGGAAGTGTACAGTGGTGTGTCCTGCCTTGTGCTTGGAAGTGTGTGAATAGTGTTGTGTTTTACTGTCCTCTTGCATAATGTGACTAAAGCCTTTCTCACGAACGTAAAATTTTAGGGGCATTTTTGACATGTCCCGGGAATGTAAACTTTCTGAGTTCTCTCTGAATGTCAGATGAAAGCCAAGATACTGATCTGGGAGTGCATGTCCAGACTGTTGGTTATGGAGCAGCCCCGGATGGGAAGAATTCCTCAAGGTAAGCTCGTAGTATAAAGTATGGAGCAGTAATATCCTGTGTTTGAATTTGCCCTCCTATTTGGGCAGGAGCAGAGCAAAACCTGGAAGTCTTTTTTTAACTTTGAATATATATACCTCATCTCAAGTCCATGCAGTTGGTGGATTCCAGCCAGAAACTCCATGGGGCTCTCCTTTTCTGAAGGGAACAATCTCCCGTCTTCGGTGCTTTCTAATTCCCAAAGTAGGTCAGGAATGTGGTCACAGATATTTGTGAGAAGTGAGTCATGGTACGATCAGCTGTTGAGAATGCTGGATAGTGCTCACATTTGTTAACTCTTAAATTGTGTGGAGAGTAATAAATAACAAAGATTAAGCATTATGTAGTCTGTTTTATTTTTATTTGCCTTAAAGAAGACACCTAATGAAGAGAGTAGCTTCATACTGACTCAGGATCGTGCCTGTTGGTACATGTTAAGCCAAATCCCTAGAGATGCTGCTACAGAATGAGGGGAAATGGTCAACGAGCGTCTTCCCCGGGAATCTGAGGCAGCCTCCACACGTCTCCAAAGCCAGTGATAGGAACTGGGGCTGTTTCTTACCTCTCTTCTGGAACCTCTTACCTTTCCTTACCCAAACCTCACGTAAAAGCAGCCCTGGAATCCTCCTAGACTCAGAGAAAATTTTATATCCTGCAACTTTTTCTTTCTTTTGTGAATGGATGTAAATAAGAGGAGGCGATGGGAGAGGAAGGGGTTGTTTTTGCTTGATTATATATGCGAATCTCTAAAATATGCTGCTTGGAATTCTGCTCCCGCAGCATTGCCTGTTGACTTGAATTCGATTAATTGCTGGGTTGTTGCTGCTAATGTAATGAGACCTGTAACTGGGAAGACAAATGGTTTTTAAAGTTGAATTGTGACATTTGGAGTGGTGCTGTGAGAAATGAGTGGGTAATAGGGAGAAATGGATGGGGATTTAAACTTCCCAAGTTTAAACACCAAGTAAAAACACCAGTTTGCAGCAGCGTTTGTGGGTAGCTGCGTTACAGCTCCTGCATCCGGGATCTGAACAGTTGCTGCAAATGTGCATCGTTCCAGCACGTGGTGGTGAGATGTCTTGTTCTGCTGCACCCCATTATGGCTGTGTTACCTTCTGAACTTGACCTGTCCTGTCCCAGCACTGTCCCAGCTAGAGAAATCACCCAAATGCTGCATCCCCGAGTCCTCTGGATGGTGCTGTTGTCCTGCACAAGCAGCACGGAGGTCCTGTGCAGCTCCAGCCAAACACCTCAAGTGCTGTTTGGCTTCAGAGAGGATTAAGAGGGATGTGCGCAGTCTTTTTCTCCCTAGCAGATTTGTCATGAATCCTGTATCTTGTGATCTGCCTATTAGCCAGCATTCCTGAGGCTGGCTAGGCTTAGGTGATTACTGCAGGTGGGAAAACTCTCACTATTACCAGCTTCAGCCTTGTCCCTTTCATGTCTGAGTGCTTTTTGGATCATAATCAGATTTTTCTCATTTATAACCCCCTCCAACCTCCCAAGAGTAAGCTTTGCTTCATTTGCAGAGCGAGTATTGGCTGTGTAAGGTGCAATCAAGTTAGCTAAAAGTCACTGGGAGAAAAGCTTGTTTTCAAAATCTGTGGTTATGCTTCATTATGGAGGGAGGGAGGATGCATTCCTCAAAAAAAAAAATACAAAAACAAAACTAAAAACCACATCTTTCTGGAGGGTAGAACTTGAGTTTGGGTTTTGCTTGCCTACCATAACACCAGATAAGATGGAAAAAAGACATTTGCAATTTATTGGACATTGTTATACCGTAGTATCTTGCTCTTACATTGTTTTATTAAGTCCCAGACACGTTGCAGTCCTTATAATGGAGAAAGCTTTGAGGTTGAAGTCTGCATTGCTGCCTGCCTGCAAAATCTTTACCTTACCAGCAGTGTAAGAACCATTTGCTGGAAAAAAAAAAAAAAGCCAGACTCAGATGAGCCATTGCTTTGCAAGCTCTGCCCATGACTCAGCGTTGGTATTCAGCTGCTGATAATTGATGGAAGCAGAAATTACTTGAGAGGCTGGTTTTAAGGGAAAGGAAGGGTGGAAAGGAAGTGGTGGAAGAATTTGGTTTGTAGCAAATGAAGTTGTTCGTGTCAGTTCAGTGGCTGCTCCTAATACGCTTTCAGTTGCAGGTGTCTTCCAGTATCACACAGCCAGAGTGACTCTCAGGTTCTTCCTGTTTCCAGATGCCTCGGAATCCAGTAGCAGGGAAGACCTTCCGCCTGCTGGCAGCAGATGTGCTCCGAAGGCTGCCGCCAGCCCGCGCGGTGCACGGTGAGAAGCGCTGTGCGATGGCAGTGATTGATTGCGGAGCAGCTTTCGAGGCTTTTATTGGTACCCGTGCTGCTCCTCGCAGCCAGTGTGTCTGGGCTGATCTAGGTGACTTGGGACGGGTGCAGCTTTGCAGCTAACCTGCCCTGAGACCTTGGCCACTACTGCCAACACGGGAGGAAAGCAGAAGTGGAAAGCAGAAGTGAGCAGAGAATATCTGCTTTGAGGATGTGAGTGACTTTAAGGTGAATAACAGCCTCAGATTTATGCCTCAGTTTTTCACCTTGTGAGCTGTTTGGGCTCAGGGTAGGAATTCCCTGTTAAACTACAATACCTCTTTCAAATCCCCTTTATGGTCCTGAATTCCATGCAGCTGATGTGCCTTTGTGCAGAATGTGTCCTTTAATGTTAGCAAGGACCAGTCGGAAATTGAGCTTTTTTGTTTTGGAGGAGAAACAGCCCAGCAACTAATGGAGATGACTGGGCCTTTGGAGGGGATAAAGACATACTGGAAATGTGACTGATAGGTAAAACAGCACTGATGGGAAACAGATTTGCAGGGAGGTCGAGTGATTGACTCCCTAAATTTGTCCCCAAATCGGACTTCTGCTCTATAAGTCCCAACTATATCTTTGCAAAATTGGGGAGTTAAGAGTTTCTGGTTGTTATACTCTGGAAAACCTGCCGATCTCTGAACTTTCTTTATGTTCTTTTCGTTTAAATGATCTTTAAATGATAAATGTTTATGCTCTTGCCTTTTGATCAGGTGGAGTTGTTGGCTGCTGGTCTTTTATAGTCTTTGTTTGAACAGCATAACACGGAGCTTTTGAATGAATTATACAGAGTGTTGCATTGTGTATTGACAGTGGAAAGACAGATGGAAATCGGAGGGAGAAATCTAAAACACAGGTTTTCTGCATACTGATGATAATGAAATATTTGCCCATGCTTTATCATGATTTTAGAGGTGTAATTTAACATCTGGCATGAACAAAAAGGCTATTATTCCAAATAGCCCCTGATGAAAATAGTAGGTCATTGTCAGTCCTGCCTCATTCAGGCAGTCCTTGGTGCTGCCTCTGAAACCTTCCAGGCACTCCAGGTTCTTTTCTCCCCTATATCTCTCCTCGTAGCTCAGCATCCGTTTCAGAGGGTAGTCCAGATGAGGAAATATGATGTTACGCAAGCTGCAAAGCTAGCTAATTTTGACATAGAGGAATTTCTGTGGTATGAAGTCATGGAAATTAAAAAAAAGGAAAATAAAAACAAGTTGGCTCTTGAGCCTGCACTCTGGACCTTGGGGAGCTGCCTCTTGGGAATGTGCCAGTGGTGAAATGTCCTGCTTGGGACACAATACTGTCACATACCCCTAAGGTCCTGCTAAGCGTGGTATTAGCAGATGATTTCCTGTTTTGAAGGCCAGGTTCTTGTTTGGATACAATTCAGGGCGTTCTCCAACATCTTGTACTTTGGTCCTTCTGGCAGAGGCACTGGTCCTTATGAGTTGCACAGGGAGGGAAGATGATACACTGGCGTCTAGCACCTTATTAATGATTTTCCAGCAAAACACACTGTTGGAAAGCCCAGCTGATCCCAGATTCCATCATGGCAAAGGTTTCTTGGAGCTGAGCCATGCTGCCTGTCTGGGTTTGTTCCTGGGAAGCAATGGGAGTGACACCGGCTCTCTGCTGCTGACTCCAGCCTTTTTCTACAGCCCTTTGTGGCAGATGATTTCTTAGCAAAGGGCGAGTCCTTGTTTGCCCACGGATGTTCTGCACGCAGGGATGTTCTGCACCCAGGAATGAGCGGTCTTGTACATGACAGGGGGTTTTGTGTGTGTGCTGCAAAGTGTGTTCAGGTGGTGCTCATGTCTTCCTTGCCTTTCTGCATGGGGCAAAACCCTCTTGCTAATTGTGTCAAGGTTCCCTGGGCTTTTTCCTACCTTTTGCAGTTAGAGCCATCCACTGCTTGTCCCCACGTGAGCAGAAGTGACAGTTTCAATGTCTAGGGGGACATACATATACAAACACTTGGGGTTAGGATCAAGACTGGCCCTAAGATGAGTAATGCTGTTGGTGGCAGCGTGCTGTCCCTCAGCACCTGGCCACATAGCAGCGCTGTAACCCGAGACCCTTTTTCCCATCTCTGTCTCCAAACAAATCTACTAGATATGGGCATGCTGTGTATTATATTTCTCATGGCCTTGGAGTGTTTCCATCTTTGCGAGAGTTGCAAAATATCCATGGGCTTGTACAGACTTTTGTGTGTTTCAATTAGAGAAAGAGGTGACACAGGTGGAACTGAAAGCGTTCTCCTGAGATCACCTCCCCTGCAGTGTTGACAGCTACGTTACTGAAACTCAGGTTTCAGTGCGCAGGGGAAGGGATCCATTTGCTTCTTACCCAAGAATCTGCTCTGAATTGGACCAGATTAATAAAGTTGGTGACTAGGTTGCTGTTGCGAATGGGGATTGTTGGCATCAGTGCAGCTCTACTTGGCTGGAAGGAAGTGCTTGTAAATGTTGGTGATTGCCCAGCCTGGCTTGATGCTGATCTTTCAGGTGAGGTTAGCAGAACTGGGAGATAGAATAAATATTTCTGTGATCTATATTTCTGTGATCTGTACAGCTGTGAATGTATCTAGCCTGGAGTCCATAGCATCCCTGATAATGCCTTTTTTTTATTGACTTTCAAGGCCTCTGGTGCAATTTGAACGTTTGCAGCAGACCGCTTGGACTTCAGGTATGTACAGTGGAAGGTCTTGTTTTTAATAAGGCATACGCTGTTTGTTTGTGCAAGAGTGGAGCTGGAGTCCTCAGGTTTGCTTAAAGCCCTAAGGGCAGACCTTGTTAAACACTGATACTGCCTGAATACACCGTACGTCAGGGAGCAGCGACCTGCTGAAGGAAATGGCCTTACAGAAAACTACCTGGCAGTTGTGCTGAATTAATAGCCCTAGACCACAAATAGATATGCAGGATAGCAGAGAGTCCGAGGAGTAACCCCGTGGCAAGGCAGGGGATACTTTTCCCTGAATTGATCAGATAGCAAATAATGTAAAAATCCAGCAATAACGTGCTGTGCGTGGGTCTTTGAAGATGAAGAAGAGTTTGACCAAAACATGGTGGATGTTTGCTCACATGCAGGTTACCAATGAGGAAAAACTAATTCCGAAATCAAATCATATCTTGGAAAATATTAATCTATGGAACAGCATAGCAACTCTGCACTTACAGTGTGTTTGTGGCGACTTGCCATATCCAATTGTGATTGGAAAGCAAGACACTTTGCACTTTGGAAGCAGCAAAACCACCCAGTTGAGATATTAAAAAAAAAAAAAAAAAAAAAGCTGGTGGAGCATTGCAGATGTTTAGGTTTTTTTTTTTTGTAAGTGTTTTCTATTTACTCTGTTCCTTCTGTTGATTTCAGAGATGTTTTTGCCTAGGACAGGCTATCTGGTGCTTTAATCTGGCTAATAGTATTCCTGTTCCTCCCATGGTTGTGTTTTGGTGTAAGGGAAGGAAATTAAATAAGGTGATTTGCAATTTTAGGGTAAATGACATAAAGGTAAGAAGCTCTGGTGCTTATTATGTAAACCTGGAATGTCAGAAGGCTTTATCGTGCAGGCAGAGAACAGTATAGCTAGTTAAAAGGACATCAGTGTTATTTTCCCAAGCCCTTGTTTTCCTAAGGAGTTTCAGCAACCTCTTGATCTTGATTATTTTGTGTGTTTACTTGATGGAGTTTAATTTTTTAAGCTAACTGGGCTGATGTTTGCCCAAAGTTACAATACCATGAAGTAAATGTGAATCCCAACCCTGTCCAAATGGGAGGGTTACGCGGAACAAGGAGGATGTCCTTAAAGTGAGTCAGTGAAATGGGAAGCAGCAGGATGGATTGTGAAATGGGAAGCAATGTGGTGAAGTGAAGCCCAGGAAGAGAAGGAAATTTTCAGCACAGAACAGGCCCAGACAAACATCTGCTTGGAGCCCCAGGGATGGCTGGATATCACTGAAGCTGGATGCACAGGCAGTGCACGGAGTCTTGCACAGCGTTGTTATTAGAACCAGGCTGGCTGGTGGTCTTGGCCCTCGCTGAGACCGTGTGAGATGAGTCCCAGAGGTCTAGGGCTTTTGAAACCATCCCCAGCTGAGCAGATGCTAAGAAGCTCCCGGGGAGCCGGCAGAGGATGGTGTGCAATTCCCAACCACATGGATCTCGCTTTTCCACTGCAATAGCACAGCGTGCTGCTCGCCTGCCCAGCAGTGCTTTGCCTGGGATTTCCTTGGTGGGAGATGGATAGGTGTGGTGTAACCCGGATGATAAACGGGCATGGCAAAAGCCTCCGCCAAGGAAGCGGGAAGAGAATGGGGATAACTAACACAGGAGCCTCTCGGTGTCCAAATAGAACCGGAAAAGAGGCAGGCAAAATAGGGGAGATGGAAAACAAGTTTGTGATTTCCAGCACTAAATCCATATTGCTCCTCACAGGACCCAGTGGCTGCACTTCTCCCATGAAGCTGTTGGCTGGAGGACTGAGGGAGAGGTGCCAGAGCCAAGTGGAAGGCCAAGACACAGTGGAGAAGCACTGATTCACTGAAGAGACAGGCTTCCATCTTGCACTGGAGCACTTTTCACCTGAAAAGATGCCAGATGGCATAGTTGTTTTGCCAAATGTCAGGAGAGACGATCTCTGATGCTGACTCAGTTTGAAGGGGATGAGAAAGACCCTTTCATGTCATGTCATGAATATTTCCACATCTGTGCACGGTTTGTTTTTCACTGCCAGCTGTGAAATGCTGTGTGAAAAGAAAGTGTCTGCCCTTCTTGCTGGGTTTGGAGAGGGGTTGGGACTTTGGTCCTTGTGATTGTCTCCCCAGGGCTGCTGGGGACCTGATCCTTTGTCTCTCTCCCAGTTTTAACTTGGTTCTCGTGTCATCAAGCATTGCTATCAACAGGTCCAGACTCTCCCCGTTTCCTTAGCAGCTTCTGTGTTATAGCACAGGACAATGAGTGACTAGTTCTGGTCTGATGTGGACGTTACTGAACCTCAAGTTTGTTCTTAACTTGATCAATGCCTAGAATAGTTCTGCTCTTGCAGCACGTTTGGGCATTTCTCCTTCCAGGGCCATGCTGGGGAAATGGAAAGCACAGGGCAGATATGAGTAAATAGCATTTGATGCACAATCCTTTGAAGAATGTCAACATCTATAAATTACTGCCATAGCTTGGACCATACCCACAACACACACACTATATGATCTAGTGATGATAAGGTTTGTTTATTCAACAGTTAAATTAAATTTGCATGTTATCTGCCTAGGCTATAACTAAGAATCTAGATAAGTGGATTTGGAAATCAAATAGAACACTGGAGAGGTATAAGTGCTACCAGATAAACATCTTCCTGGGGTATTCCCAGGTAGAACTTCCTACAAGCTTCTTGTTTGCAGAGTGCTAAAGAATGGAAGTGTTTCTGATGCAAGCGTGAATGCTGGTGGTTGGACATGCTGCACGTGCTGAGCAAGGAGCCTTGCAGCACGAGAGAAGCAACACCTCTTGGGGTTACCAGTAGAACTTGAGAAGCATGCCAAGCCTCTCCTTTGGAAAAGGAAGTTGGATTCTGGCCGGTGGCCTTCAGGGATTGCTGGGCCCTGTGGAAGGTTCTTTGCTTATTATCTCACCGTCTGTGGAGTGAATGGAAATAATTTTCTGTGGGCTAGGAGGCGATCATACCTCTAAAAGAGGTTGACAAGGGAGCAGTGCTATTCTTGGGCTGTTCTTCAGGTTTCACCAAGGTCATCCCTAGCTTTGGCTGAGGAAGTGTAGGCCTGTTTCCCATGAGAGTCACCTTGTGATCGCACCTAGTGTCCAAGAGCAGCAGTCGAGACACCCGAGCTCTTTGCTAGGTGGCCAGCTAGAGTCTTCTCAGTAGTGGCCTTGGCGAAATTGTGAGCAAACACAGTAAGGAAACGAAAGTTAGTGCTTCTAGCTCACAGAATCACAGAGTGATGAGGTTGGACGGGACTTCTGGAGATCATCTAGTCCTCTTGGGTTTTGGTTTTTAAACCCATGCATGAAGGTGAGAAGCTGCTTGTTTTGCAAAGCAAGCTTGCATTCAGCTAATATTGCTTGCTAGAGGTTTGTATAATGCCAAATAATTTCTGTGTATTATTCAAATTATCCTAATTTAGATAATTCTTGTGTAAGGCAAGAAAAAGTTGGGGCTCTAGGGTACAAAGGTGCAGCTTTTCTGCTGCACACCCGGATCTGTAGCTCGTGTATCCAGCATTGCCAGGAGCTCGAAGGGGCTGTGCAGGAACACAGCAGGACCATGACTGGTCCCTCTAAGTACCTTCAGGTATTTAGTTGGTCTTGATCCTAGGCTCAGGCTGTGGAAGAGTGAGGTGTAGATGGAATCAGAGTTATCTCCTGGCCAACAGCCTTCCCTTGGGTTTCTTCAAGGGCTTTTCATATCTGTGGGACTGACTTGCTATTCTTCAGATCCTTCTGATGCCTTGCCTTAAATCCAGAGGCAGCAACTTGTCAGGAGACCTGGCAATACAGGAATAGAGCTATCGGCAGGCCTGGCACAAGGAATCCCTGCAGTTTGGCTCTGCTCTGGTGTGTGGGTTAGTGCAAAGTGGCTGGGAAAGCTGCATTTTCTGTGACGAAGCAAACAGCTTGAACTCAGTATTCAGTGTATTCAGGAGCTGGGGCTCGTGCTGCTGACCACAAAGGCCTTTTTGTATCTGAGCTTAAATGCTGATAAGAGGTGCATAAAGTCAGCCTTTTCAGTGAGAGGCAGCCTGACCATCTGCTCTTGATCTGTTGGGGTTAATATTTAACTGTTGGCCATGGGTTAAAGTAGCCCCCTTCTAGAGCAGGGGAAGCTGCATGGCTGGGAGGGCTGAGCCTCTCCCTAGCTGCAGTGTTGGTTTCTTTTCATGTTTCCCTCTGCTGGTGATGAGAGGAATATCCATCCCCAGGCAGATGGCTAGTTTTTTGGAAAGGGTCAATTTGGTTGTGTCATTGCCACGGAGGGGAAGAAGGGCCTGTTTTGCAGCTAGGGTATGGAGGGAGGTTGTCAAGGGCTATGTATCAAGGAAAAGCAACATAGGCCATGTCTGAATGTGTTAATGATTTCTCTTAAATGCAGAGTGAACCCCCTGGGGCTGCAGTTGGGGCTCAGTAGGGCTGGAGCAATTTCTGTGCATGTCCCCTTGGTAAAACCCTGCTTTGACTTGACTTTACTTTGGGGTGGGGAAAAGAAAAAAAAGCTTGACTTTACTTTGAAACCAACCAGATTTCAAGTGGCAGCACTGTGAGGGGTCACCAAGATGATGCTGATCTCTTAATTTCTTAAATTCTGCCACTAGCCTTAGTTTCAAATCCATCCTGCCACTAGCCTTAGTTTCAAATCCATCCATGCTCCATTTCATTGGCAAATGAACATCACTGCTGTTTCCTGGCCACAGGTGATCCCTGTGAGGTGATGGGCCAGGAGCTTCGAAGCCAAAACTGAAAGACCAGATCCAGGTGAATGCTGAGGACATTTGTCTGAGTGTGCAGAAGGAAGAGCAGTCGGTGAGTGCACGCTGCTGTGTTAGGTTGTGAGGAACCAGCATCTTCCACGCAAGCAAAACGCTGCACTGAATGTTTTCCAGCTGCCCCAAAGACAGGTCAGCTTTGCTGCAAAGGGAAGGGAGTGTCTGACTGCATGTCCCATCCTGTAGTGCTTCACCCAAATCCTAATCTGCTTTATAGATAAAAATTACTCCAGTGCTAAGTGGTTTTGCAGGGAGACTGACTTGTCCCAAAGCAATCACTGGGTAAAATGGATGCATCTCCAGCCAGCAGACTTTGAGGGCACAGATTGTTTTGGGATTTGGGCTATGAGGAATTACTACAAGCAGAAGAAAATAAAAATATATGTTAGGATAGACTGTCATCTGAAAATTGATTTATTTGACTGTAATGATGGCTACTCCCATAGTTCACACAGATGTTCCTAGTGATGCCTACAATGGATTTGAGAGGTAAAGGACATTTTTCCTCTTATACCAGACTGACCCACTGAAGATGATAAAGGAAACCTCTCTGGTTAGCAGAAAAAGGAGTTCCTTTCCTCGTGCTGCATTGCAGTGAGTTTAGGCTGGTAGACAGGAGCAGTGCAATGCTCCTGTGCTTTCCTCCGAATTCAGACCCGTATGCAGAGCCTGGGAGCATTAGGAGAGGGTGTGTACATCCTCATAGGGAAATTCAGAGGGAAGACCTGCCCACTCTTCTGACTCACCTTTGGGAAGCAGTGCAGAGTCCGTACCTCCAGGCAGCAGGAGCAGAGCCTGGCTCTCCCTAGCATCTCACCATGTATTTTTTCTGGAGAAGACTCCCTAGAGTCCCCAAGGTTGTCTCTTGGATCCTTGTTTTAATACTCCTTCTCCTCTTCATCGCTAATTCTGGCTCCTTGTTTGGCTTGTTCGAGAAAACAACCCTCAGGTAAGAGACCTTCTTCCTTGGAAGATACCCTGTGGTCATGTTCTCTTTGTCTTTTTACCTACAAATTTGTACTTCTTATCTGAGTTAGATGATCTCTGTGCTTTAGCAGATGAATCTCCAACTGCAACTCAGTTCTGGGAGGCTGTAGTCCAAGACTTTGCTTCTGTCAGCTGCTTTCTAGTGTTTTCTCTAGTGCTTAAGAAACCAGCTTTTCCTTTTCTAATACTACAAGTTTTCAGACTTTGTCACTGCGAGGGGTTTCTCTTTACTTGGGTTGCTGAAGGGAATTCAGCCTTAGTCCAGGCTGCGCTGCTGGAAACTGAACTTGGTGGGGTATGTTCTATAGAGTCCAGCATTTGATTTCTAACACCTGTATGGAAACTTGTAGTATTGCAGTATGCAGTGAACTTGGTTGTTGATATCATGCAGAGGCAATCAACGTGCAGTATTTTTAATAGAGATGATTAAGCAGCAAGAATGAGTGTGGAGGGAACCACAGTGTAGGGTTAGTTTTCACCTGCACTTTGCAAGGGCTAGTGCTATGGGACCAGGCTGGAAATGCCTGGGTGTGGTGGTTATAAGGTCTAAGAAAGGTAAGGAGCTGTCGAGAATGAGCTACATTGGCCACTGGCTGCATTTTACAAGCTGATCAGGAGAGCAGAACCCTCTACAAGTGCCTCCCATGTGGGTCTGGCTTGCAGGAAGGTTTTGAGTATGAAGGGCCCTTCATTTCACAAGTTGGTCTTTGAATGTTTGGCTCTGTTTAGAATTAAAATGTTCTAGGACTGGAGTAGAATCTCTTCCTGCTGGAAGAGGACACAGGAAAAATCTGGTGTATGCCATGGTTGGTCATGCTGTCCTGCTATTTTTTAGCTACTTTTAAACAGTGCAACAGGAAATCATGCAGATATTTAAGCTCTAAGAAGCTCTTAGAGCAATATAAAATTTCCCCCTTATTTGCCAGTATCCAGCAACACAAATTTCTGCATGATGTGATAGAAAGCAGCTGCTGCACATTTGCTTGAAAGCTGCTAATGATCAGGGGAGCTAGAGTAAGAGCTGTTAATTGTTTACCCAAAACTTTTCCTTGGAAACAATATTGGGAAAGTCTGGTATTTATCCATTACCAAATGATAATTTAAAAGCCTTTCTATGGTGATAAGTTTCTAATCAGTTTAATGAATGAGGAAACTCTCTGAAGCTTCAGTCACACTTGAGCTACTACCTACAGCCTGCAATCCACAGAGGTGCTTTTTTTTCCCCCATTTGTCACGTTGGAAATAATCCATAGCTGTATAAAACAAATCAATCTTAAAATGGGCAAATGTGAGTGTGAAATTATGCTGCTGCAGCTATACCAGTTTGTCATGAAAAGCTTTCCTGTAAATAAAGGCTCAGCTGCAGAAATTTTGCAACTTCCTTTCTCTGCTTTACCCTCCAACCATTTGCAGATAAGCTGGAGTAGTTTAGGAGAAAAAATCAATGCTTTTGCCCTGATACTTTGCTGGATTTCAGCCCAGCCTACTTGTTGCAGGTGGCTTTTCTGGTGTTTGCAGCTGTATCCGCTTATGAGATTCATGTACCTGGCTGCACCTCTAAGTCAGGCAGCTGTCATGTTAAAGGCAATAGCTGAAAATGCAGGCATTTTACTGTCTTTTTCAGCTTAAAAGTGCATTTTAATACTTTAAAGTGCATTATGTGTGTGTCAGGGCTTTATCATTACTTTGGCTGCCTTGGGGCCCCAACTATGCAAGATCTGGATGGCTGTTCAGTCCCTGGTTCCAATCCAGACTTGACTGATGAATTGGGCCTCACACAACTTGTGCCTTGTTCTGTATTGGAGATCAACGCTCTTGTCTTCTCTCTGCAGGGCTATAAGCTTCGGTGGGCAGGATCTGTGCTGGTGCTGGGCTCTGGGTGTTGGGACGCTTGCAGGATGGCCAGGACCTCCCTTTGGAAGGGGTCTCCTAATGAGGATCTGATGATGGAGCTGCCTGTCTCTCAGCTGCCAGCTCTTTGTGAGCACTCTCAAGGGGACCCAGCACAGGTGCCGTGGCACCCAGGTCCTCTACTTTTCCCTGCTCTCTTGTCCTGGGCCCTGTCTGCTTCGGGTTGAGGGAAGCTGCTCTGTGCTGGCTCTCAGTTACTGGCAGTGTGGATATCTCAAGAGCCAAATCCAGAGGTGAGTGTGGGATATCTGGGATTTCCTTATTGGGGAGATCCAGCTGGAAGAGTACGGGAAGTTGAAGCCTTTTGGTGGCAAAATTGTAACCAAAACCCAGTTCAGGAAGTGTCCTTCAAGTAAGGCACTCGGTTACTTCCCTACAGAAGCTCAGGAGCAGTTAGCAAAGCAAATCCTCTGTATGTGTAGCTGTGCTCTGAAAGACAGAAGGGGGCTCAAGAGCACTCAGAGTGGGCTGGAGGGAACTTAGTGCTAGGTCTAAAGTGTATGTGAAGTGTGTGTGATGTGTCTGCTCTTCTTTGATTGCATTCAGCCAGGTCAACTTCTTCCAGCCTGCCCCAAATGCTGTACAAGTGGACACCCCCAAGAAAAGGGTTTTGGGCCGTTATGCTGCTGGGAACTTGACATTTTCAAAGGTGGCCTTGGGAAAAGATGCCATGAGACTTGAACCAGATATGGCTAAGGATGCACCAAGCTGGGAAGCAAAAGAAGAGCAGAAGACAATGAAACTAGTCCCTGGGGAGAAAGAGGGAGCCAAGAAAGAGATGCTTGCAAAACCAGCCCCTCGGGTGGAGGAAACTAAGAAGACAATAGAAAGACCAGCCTCTGCAGTGGAGGGGGGCCAAGAGCAGAAGATGGTGAGACCAGCCTCTGAGGCAGAAGCAGGCAAGAACGAGTCAGTGAAAAGACCAGGCTCTGGAGTGGAGGAAGCTAAGCAGAAGATGAGTGTGAGACCAGTCTCTGAAGTAGAAGGGGGCAAGGAGAAGTCAAAGGCAGCCTCTGGGGTGGAGGGGGCCAAGAAAAACGCGACGTTAAGAGCAGCTTCTGAGATGAAAGGAGCTCAAGAAAGCAGCACATCCAAAGAAAAAGCAAAGCCAAAAGAGCCCCTTGCTTCAACAAAAGCCAATGGCTTAAGACCTACGACTCGGGCTGCTGCAGTGACAGAAAAGAAAAGACTGAAAGCTGCTGATTTCAAATCTGAGCCACAATGGGATTTTGAGGACCAATATGTTCTGGACAGCTCATCGCCATCATCGGTAAGTGTGCTGGCCATGTGCCTGGCTTTGTCAGGCACCTCCCTGTGGATTCCCTTATCTGCTGTCCACAGCACAAGTGTGTCCCCTGCCATGGAAGATCCTCTCCAAGCTGGTAGTCCCATCCACCATTATAAGTGATGCTGCTGGGACTCAGGGAGGGTGAGTTGTATCAGTGCAGCTCAGTTGGCCTGGCCAGCTCTCTGCCATGGTCCAGTATGAGGAGTGGTTGTAATTGTGCATGTTTCTGTGGGTTTCTTTCTTTAGACATAAACTGGACCTGCAGTTTCTGGAGCTCAAATGCTCAAGGAGATAAGGAAAATGTCAGTTGTTAGATGTGCCAAGTCAAAATAATGTCAAAAAGGGTTAGATGGTGATCAATAAATGTTTGCCTGCTTAATTTGGAGGTATTTTGGAGGTAGAAGCTGTTCCGATCTGTAAGATCTGTCAATACTGGCTAAAACTCAGGTATGTGTGGGTGTGCGTGATGAGGGAAAAGTTCAACTAAAATGTCAATGAATACCTTTATTACTGTTCTTGTGGCTTATTATAAACAAGATCATAAGAAACTCTGCCAGGTGCTGCTGAATCACCTTTTCCGCCCTGTGTAGACACTCCTACTGGACTGTCAGTTCCTTTACCCATTTGGTGTTCCCCTGAATTAAGATGGTCCTGGATTGTTGGGTTGCTCTCGAGGATTTTCTAGCTATGTACTGAACCATCAGCAGAGCAGATCTTTCAGGTAACGGATCAGTCTTTGTTCCTGTTCGTTAAACAACTGAGGACTCACTCCGCACAGGGCAAATATTTTGGTATAGGTGAAGATGGAAATTTCAGATGATGTGGTCTGACCTGTCAAAGCCTTTCGGATGATATGGTCTGGCATTTGTACAGCCACAGCTTTAGAGGTTTCTTGTGTAGTCCACTTGGTAGTTAATTATATTAGTTAGTTCTAGTGACTATCTCTAGTTGACTGAGTAGGACATGTGGAGGTCTCGTTCCATGAGGTGGTCTGCTCTCCATCTCCTCATGTTGGCTGTACTAAGGCCACACTAGTTACTGAGAGCAAACAGGCCTGGATTCCCATCCCAGCTGCGTGTCTCCCTGTTTCCTCTTTGACCTTGAGCAAGTTGTTTAAGTGCTTTTTCTTATCTTTAAAGATGATGATAACAGTCATCTGATCCCACACATTCCTCACTGTTTTGAATATGCTCAGCTGTCCGAGGCCAGGACCGTGTGAGGTGCGTTGCTGACAGCGGACACTGGCCTCATGTGGTATGTTTGGGTGAGGCTGATGATAGCTATTGAGCTGTGTCAGATAATGAGGCCTAAAACCAATAAAAGTGATTTGGTGAGAGCGTCACAGGCTTGTTGTCCTGAAAAAAAAAATCCTTAGAAACCTGGAATCACCTTGACTTCCTCATGGGTGGTTTTCTGTTGGCTGTTTGTTGATGTGATTCTGAGCTTGTGCCTCACGTTCACAGTGATGATGATGTTGAGGATGGTTAAGGTACAACTGGAGTTTCTCTCTTCTGTCTCCTCACACATGGGCGTGCACTGACACTCGGTCGAGTTTGACAGCCTACTGCTAATCAGCTCTTATCATTTTCTTTTGTTCTTCAAGACCTGCTCTGACTCAGTGAGGGCCAAAGCTGCCAAATCTGCCTGGCTGCGAGATCTTTTCCTGCCCAACATCACGATTTTCACAGACAGGAGATACTTCAGTGACAGCGAGTGGAACCGCCTGGAGCATTTTGCACCCCCATATGGCTTCATGGAGCTGAATTACTCCTGTGAGTACCTCAGGGCATATTCAGATGGGGCCACCAGACTCCTGGCAGCAACCCAGTGGCAAGTAGCTGGAAGTTTGCAGCATCTTCCAGCCACAGTTGGAAGCCTAAACGGATCTAATGGTGGTAACTGTAGTTTTCCATGCGTGTTTCCAAGCTCTTGATGCTGACACGCCACTCTGTTTGCCTTGCAGTGGTGAAGGAGGTCATGTCCTTGCTGCCTCCAAACCCTCACCAGCAGCTTCTCCTGGCCAACAGCAGCAGCAGCCTGCCAAGCTGCATCAGCTGTGCCGTTGTGGGGAATGGAGGAATTCTGAATAACTCCGGCATGGGCCAGGAGATTGACTCCCATGACTATGTCTTCCGGTAACACAGACTCTTTACTGCTTTTGCTCTTACAAGAAAGCCAGCTAGCAGGGTGATTGTGGCTGAGTAACTGTCTCTCCTAGTATTGCATTGCCTCCCAAGTGTCAAAATGACAGGAGAAGGCAAAATGACAGAATCAGGAGAAATCAAACCAAAATGGTGTTGGAAGATTCCTGAACAGCAGAGAAGAATCTGTCTAGGTTTGGAGATGAGCCATGAAAAGCCACCCCAAAGCAGAGGGAAGCAGCTCTTCCACAGCTGAAGAAATGTTGCTCAAAATGGGTCAAATCTGCTTTTTTCTTTCTGGACTAATGCTAGCTTTTTTTTTAATAAATGTGAACATCAGGATTTAACCTGATCATCTCTTAACTCCACCGCTCTGTTTGATCTCCTCTCTCAGGGTGAGCGGGGCCGTAATCAAAGGTTACGAAAAAGATGTCGGAACAAAAACCTCCTTCTATGGATTCACAGCCTACTCCCTGGTGTCCTCTCTCCTGGTCTTGAATCATAGGGGCTTCAGCAAGATTCCTAGGGGAAAAGTAAGTCAGGTCCATGTTGTACATGTGCTCAGCTTTGCCAGGCTTCTCTTTGTGGTGGTTGGTTCTGAATTTCCCTTGATGAAGAGCCATGGGGCCCCTGTAACACCTTGGCATTACCTGTTGTGGAGGAACCTCCATCAGTTTAGCTTGAGAGCGAGCAAGTAGGCTCAAGTCCTGCTCTGGCCTTTTGCTCTGTAAAGCAGCCACATACCAAATGTTAGCTCCATTCTGCTTATATATAATAGTTTAAAGCTATGGACCAATAGATCTGTGTCCAAGACATTTGGTGAGCATAGATACCTGCTTGCATTTTGTTTTTTAAGGATGTGCTTTTATGCTGTTGGTTAACCCTTCCTTGTTTTCCCAGCATGTCAGATACATTCACTTCCTGGAGGGTGCTAGAGACTACGAGTGGCTGAAGGCTCTTCTGCTCAACGGAGAAACCAAGAAGGGGGTCTTGAATCACTACGGGTAAAACGAATTGAGCCCATCTCTGTGCCCTTGATTGCAGAGCATTTCCCTGTCCTCTCTTCGAGCCATGTGCCTCTTCCAGCCTCAGCCTCGCTGACATGTAAGACAGGATAAAGTGAGGTTAAAACCTCCTTCACTTGCAGATCTATTTTGATACTGCATTTGCTTCCCAGCTCTGAGCACTACCTTGGCTGACACACCAGCTTCCAAAAGTAGCTGGTTTCAGTGGTTTGAGTAGCAGTCTGTGCTTGGAGAAATCTCTGTGGTCCTCTGGGCGGAATATGTGCTACTATTTGGTTGGTGTCTGTACTTGATGCACGTACTCTGATGATCCGAAGTGATATTGCTCTGCTATTCCCCCTCTTTCCTCATCTCTTCCCGTGCAAAGCACACAGAGTTCTGTCATCACCTGGGAAATGCTGCAGAATAACTTAACACCATTTATGTTTCTTTTCTCACCACCAACTGAACCGAGGCTGATGCTTTCTGGCCACGATGAGATATAGGAGCTTGTGCTGAGTGTCCCCATTCCTGTCCTTAGGCAAAGGCCCCGAGAGAGATTTGATGAAGATTTCAAGCTGGACAAGTACCTGGTGATTCACCCTGATTTTCTCAGATATATGAAAAACAGGTGAGCAGGGAGTTATCTGCTCTAAGGAGCTATATTTATTTTTTTCTCTCCTGGATGTACCTTCTCTCTATGTCTCTGGGCTTTATCTTCCCAACTTGCTCCCTCAAAACTGCAACTTGCCTACAGCAATTGTTTGCAGGTGAGATCTACCTGTATACA